>VZTT01042045.1:23790-40868 GCA_013400855.1 Buphagus erythrorhynchus | reverse complement strand
GGCACCGCTCGGGCTCGCCGCCGCCGCATCCCCCCGGCCGCGGACACGCACGCACGGCTCGGGAACCGGCCCTGCCGAGCGCCCCCGGGCTCAGCCCCGCAGCCGCCCTGCCCTGCCTTGCCCTGCCCTGCCCGCTCCATCCCGGCTGTCCCTCTCTCCTCCATCCCGGCCGCCCTGCTGCATCCCGGCCCCTTCCCTCCTCTCCATCCCGGCGCGGGCTCGCCCCGCACGCCGGGAGCATCAAAGTATTTACCAGTTCACGGCCGCTTTCCCGCAATCGCAGCTGGAGCTGTAAATCCGCTGGATTCGCCTCCTCCGGCTCTCCCAGCCGCTGGGAGCGGGAGGGCTCGCAATAGCGCTCCGGACACTTCCCAATTATAGCGATTTTTATATATTTTTCTGCCCTTTCCTGGGATCGCGGCGCGGGGAGGGGGGGCTGGAAATCCCCATCCGGAATCCAGCCTCATCCGTGCCGAGCCACCTCCATGTAAATCCGACCATCAGGCAGGCAATGGAAACGATCAAACGCTACTTCTCTCCGTCTGCAGGCAGATAATCCCACTAATCCAATAGATCTCCCCCGATCCGAAATTGCCCTCCAGACGAATCCCTCTCGCTCCGTGTCCGGCGGGCGGTCGCGGAGCCGCGGCGGTGCCCGAGGGGCGCGGAGGGGCGCGGAGGGGCGCGGACGGGTGGTTAATCTTTTTTGGCTCCTGGATGCACGGCTCGCTCGCACCGCCGAGGTCCCTGCTTTTTTCCCCTATTACACGTTTCCACTCCAAATTGCTGCTGGATGAAAAATGGTACAAAGATACCCCCAGCGGCGGCGCGGCGAACAGCGCGGGCAGCCCCGGCCCCGCACCGCCCCGCACCGCCCCGGGCGGACCGGCCTCCGGGGGACCCTCCCGCACCGCCCCGGCCTCGGGGGGACCCTCCCGCACCGCCCCGGATCCGCAGCGGGGCTGGGGGGTCCCTCCGGCGGCCGCGGGCAGCGCACGGAGCGCACGCACCCCTGCGAGCGCCCGGGCACAAAGGGATGCCGGAGCAGGGTGGAGATGCTGCACACACCTGCGGGCGGGTGGGCTGCTGCCTCCCGCTTAATTATACCCAAAATTATGTATAGTGTATAAGGAGGGATGTGGATTGTACTCAGATATTTCACACCGGTGTAATTTAGGATGAAACCATGGTCTGTCTTACTTGGATCATCACTGTCTGCAAGCAAGATATAAGTGACTCTTTCTGTTTCCCCTTGCTGTTTCTTGAAATATTTTACTTATTTTTCGTTGCTTTCTTTCTATTTCTGATTGAGAAATAAAAAAGTATTCTCTGACCCCAGCCCTCATGCTTTCTAGGATCACAGCAGAGAATGAAAGTTGACAACGCAGGGGATGTGGGGAGAATGGAAGGCCAGATCAGAAGGGAAAGAATAGTCCTTTGCATGCTGATAGGTCTATTCATTTTTTAAGAACAGCCACAATCACACATTAAAACATCCTGAGCTAAGCCTCTTGCAGAGAGCTCATTAATATCTCCTGTTATTTTAGGAGAGGCTTCCCTTCACCTTGTGTTTAAAATTTGTATTTTGCTCCGCTAACATCCACCTCGGTTTAAAATATTGACACTAACCAAGCACAGCAAACCCACATGTTTCCAAGCCTACAGCCCCAGGCAAGGTCTGGAGGTGCCCGAAAATTTGATAAGCTTTTACACCCTCACCTGAGAGCATATCCCAGAGGAGGGAAGGTCAGACCCAGCCATGCTGGGCTATTTATGTCTCTCAGTCCCACTGAGGATCTGGAACTAAATGCCCATGGCAGGAGTGACAGGACACAGCAGCAATTTATCCTGTGACATTCCCATGTACTGGAATAATCGTGTCCTGGGCATGTTTTTTGCCTGTCTCAATAACTATTATAGTCCATGGTTAATTAGGAAAGTCCAGAATCCTTCAGTACTCTGAAATTTAACTCTTTTGCAGTCGCCAAAAGCATGCAGCTCTCAGGTACAGAAGAGAAAGGCAGAACATACTCTGCTGACAGGGCAATCCCATGAATGTTGCTATGTTAGTCTCAAGGGGTTACTACACGTAAAAAAAAAAAAAAGTTTCAAAACTAGAAAGAAAATTTGTATATGAAAATCAATCACTTGCTACCAGCCACAGATCAACCAACAGCCTAAAAACTATCACCAAAGAGGCAATACCAGGTGAGATATTCTGACGTTCTTCATCCACACAAAACCCTGGAGTAGCTTTATCTTTGGGTTGTTCTTTATACTGAACAGCAAGAAATAAAGGTGAAATAAAATAACAGCACTCTCCTTGTCACTAGATAAGCCACTAGAATCCAAGTGTGCAAAGTTTTATTCTCCCTCCTTCAAGGAGGATGTATCTATCTTCCCCAGGTTCCCTGAGCCACCATACCTCCTTGGAGTGCTCTGACTATCATTTAAGCAGATTATGCCCTATTAACTGTGAGGGGAAATCCACCCATTTATCTCTTTACCATGCCTTTTGTGGGTGGCAGGAGCTGACAATTTACATCCAACTTGCAAGAATCCCACCTTTGGCCACCAAAGTGGCCAAAGTCTCCATTTGGTCCTAGCCCATCTCCACTCATGCAGAAATGGCACCAAATTGTTGAGCAAATTAAGTTGTTCTTAACTCCCTGTCTCAGCAGTGATGTGTGGTATCAGTTCATTCACACATCACTTTTGCTCTGGCCTGCCCATAAGGTTGGGGTCCCTTTCCAGAACTTTTCCACTGTCTTTTTCTCTGCTTCCCTGCCCTGTGCTTCAAACTTTTCTCCCTCCTTCTTCCCTCCAGGGGCCTCAATAGCTCTCCTCTCATCCAAAATACTGCTGGGCAAAGAGGAATGCTGCCTTGTGGAAGGCAACAAGATTTGTCTCCAGCTCCAGAAAATTGTACAGGTCCAGGAAGGGACACTTGACTGGGAAAACAAAGTATAGGGCTAACCCCTTTATACAGAAATATGACAGCATTAGCTGAGCCTAAGTAAGTGGTAATAATAGATTATATTCTAATATAGTAGAATAATATATGACATTCCTGTATTATCAGTGCAGTGTCTGATGCTGATTCCATTTACAGCCAGGACATCCTGTAAGAACTAAGTGGCTTGCACACACATTTATTTTCATATATACATATATATATATATATATATATTTATATAAGGTTGGAACTACATGATCTTTAAGGTGCTTTCCAACCCAAAACATTCTATAATATACACACATTTATGCCTACATATAAATGTGTAAAGAGTGTTTGGATTCATTGGAAACAAGGGATGAAGTGTCCATAATTGATTAGAACTTTGTTAAATATGTTTTAATACCCTGCATGTCAAAAAAATTGCATTTTCATTGTAATCTAAGGAACGGAAAACTGTTTTAAAGACTGGCATTATTTAATATTTAGTTCAGCTGAGTCTTGATAGAGCTGTGTTATCTGCATTTATTAAAAGAATGAAAAGAAAGATAAATGTCCATGGACTGAAAATCCATGGATATTTCAAAGGCCAGCATCCTGCAATATTCTAAAATTCTCCTCTGCTCCATTTTCTCTATTTTAAGAACATGAAACCCTTCATGCAACCCTCATGTAAGCAACTAACTTCCAAAAAGAGCAAAACATACAATCAAAAGCTAAAAAGAAGAAAGCAGCTCCCAACTAGCAATCCAAGCTAAAGAGCACATTGAGATACATAAAGTATGCACCTGGAGCTTTGAAGGTAGGCAAGTTTTTTGATGCAATAGAAGTTTCATGAGTTATTGAAATATGTAGCTTGAGACAGTCACGTTTTTCTTCCAAATATAAATTTTATCAGACTGTATTTCTCAAAAAAAATTAACCTTCCTAATAGGTAGAACAGGTGGAACTGTTTACATATACAAAACACTAAATAGTCATTAATTTATTTGTCTCAAGATAGCTCATTAAGCTGTCTTGCAATAACTTTGTTAAATATTTTCTTTGATTTCATGAAACTTAAGATTGCTCATCTCCATGCATTTATACTCTTTAGATTGCCCAGATTGCCAGATCTTTAATGAAATTGTAATGCCAGCCTATGAGCTGCTGTAGTTAGCTGTAACTGCTGAGTTATTGCCATTCATTTGCTTTAACCTTGCCAAGAAGAGCCACTTAAAGAGGCCATCCCTCTTCACAGAGCATCTTCACAAAGACACAGGGCCCTGCCAGTCCTTCAGGTGCTCCAAACATGGTTATCATTTAATTTCTCCACTATTGTTCTTTTACACTAAAACAAATACATTTTAAAAAATACAATTCTTTGTTTTATGGCAAATGATTCACTTGAGACTCGTCAGAGTTTCACATATCAAGAGTCAAGAAAATTAGCAGCACTGGGAGGTTTCAAACACCCATTCAGCCTGAACTTCTCAAAAGCAATTTTCTATCAAGTACTGCACTTCCAAAACACAGTGCTCTAGGACATGGGGAGAGGAAGCAAACAGGACCCAAGGAAGACACAAACCCTCTTCCTACACACTCACCCCTCTCCAAGTGTTGACTGGGTGCTCAGATTAGCACAATCCATCCATGGTTATTCTGAGATTCAGAATTTCAGGTTCTTTTGGGTGCTGTTAAAAGACGGATATTGATAAAAAAAGGCATTGCCAGTGTTCTTACTGGAACTTAATCAGTAGATTACAACACATTACAACACTATGCTTGCCAGGGAACTCTGAATTAATTATAAAATCCATTTCCTTGTTTATGTGGCTGGGAATACATTTAGTCCAGAGGAGTTTTATGACTTTGTTCCTTCCCAAAATTTCAGTTATTATTTGAAGCCATAATCCAGCAGTACCTTGGTTTGCAGTGACCCAGTAGAGGAAACCACAGAGCTAGACTTTGTTTTTAAATTATGGAAAGCATTTTCACAAAGATTTTTCTGTTCATATCGTGTGAAAACCAACCAATTTCTAGTTTTTCTAATTAAATTAGTTTAAGTCTAACATTGAGTACATACTGTATTCTACTTCCAACATGCTGAGTTTGAAAGCACATAGGGACATTCCCTGAAGGAGCTGCTGCTCTGAGTCACTATTACATGCAGTTTATATTCATTTAGACCCAGCAAGCAAATGACAGAGAACTATGAGCTAACTTCATCTCTCATGTGATGAAATGGAAGTTAGAGGAACTCATCAGGGAGTTTTTGCTCCTAATACTTAAACTCGGTAGAAAAAAAAAGAACATGTGGCCTGGATTGTTAGCATTTGCAAATATAAACAGTAAATTGTTTTCCACATGCTTTGGCTTGTGGCATACCTATTCCTTTTTCACCAGTCACTTTCCATAAGCAAGGAAAGCTTGAACTCCTGTGAATTAAGACTTGATGGAACCTTGACACTCTCAGTACTGACAGAGCATTTTAGGTCCTTATTTAAATCAGTCAGTAGTAAGATGACTGTGAAATACATCATGATTTTACTACCAGCTTCTCTTGGCATCTGTTTGCCTCCGGTTACGATTGCGCCGATAACTTGGTGACCGATATAATTAGCCTGGCTGTCATTATGGCTACTGGCCAGAAGAGCCAAAGATGTTTCTTAAATTTTCTTTTCAGATGCACCAAATAACATGAGCCATTAATTAAAACTCAGGCAGTCACAGTTAATTTCTGACAACTGAAAAAGATGCAATTTGAAAACACTCCTAAAGAGCAGTAAATCACTTCCAATCTGCTTTGTGTGAGCTGCATTTGGAAGAGGCTGGGGTGTGCTGGGCTTTGGGTACTGGGTTGGATACTCTGGCTTTGCCAGTGACTGGGTAGAGACCTTGAGCAAATCCTTTTGTCTCTCCTGCCTTTAACTCTGTCTAATCCATTTTGATTTTTTTTATCACGAGGGCAGAGGCAACCTCCCCATACCAAGGAGAAGAAGGCAGGCATGTAAGGATTCCCAAGCTGGGGAGGAGAGGGAGGTCAAGAGGGAGCCTCTGCCAGCCCCAGCTGTTTGGCACTGACCCACACAGCTGCCTGCAGGTGCAGCAGTAAATCCGTGCTCCTGCAGGGAATTGAGAGACCTCTGGAAGAGGCCAGGCACCCCAGAGGGTTGTGTGGGACTGACTGGTTTTGTGGAGGAGTCAATATGAGGAGTGCTTATGAAATTCTGCCAAAGTAAGCAATAGGAAATAATGAACAGACAGAAAAACACTTCATAAATGACACATTCCTGTATTTTGCAGGCATTAATCAGCATCAGTGGTGATGGCAAGTCCAGGAGATGATATCGATATGAAAATACCACTGTACAAACATTGTAACATATTCATCTGCTTATCTTAGCAAGTCTTAAAGCTTGTCATGTCTGGGAATCCGATTCACTGCACAGTGACAAACGACACAAAATTGACATGTACAGGCAAGAACACACAGGCAAAGCAGAGAGAACAGAAATTGCCAAGGATCTCCAAAGCAAAGACACCTAAAGGGCTCCTGAACTGAAGGAGCCAGAGAAGCATCATCTCTAACTGGCAATGAGAGGGGCAATAATCCTTCTGAAAATACAACTATTTTTAAGAAAGTAAACTGAAGGCAGATCAGAGCTTGTGATTTCTGAAAATCTCACTGTAGTGTGGGCTGTTCTTTATAGCCCAATAACACTGTTCCTGTAAAACCTAGCAGTCCAAACAACTTAATAGCAGAGTAGCAACAACAAAATTCTTCATTATAGCTGGTGCATGTTAGGTTATGAGCCTTTGTGTCTCTTGCTGCACACAGACACAAGACAGCACCAGATCTACATGGTGAGGTGCCCTGGAACACTGGACACACCAGCAGCACCCCTGCTTTATGCAGAACATCTGGAGATACCTCTATCTGCTATGGCAGGAACAGTACAACCTCAGGAAGCCTTAGCTGGCATCCATGTAGGCAGACAAGGAAGAAAAAGGGGAAGGAAAAAAAAAGAGAAAGAAACAGCATTAGAGAAACTGCAGCAGCCTAGAAGCCTATTATTTAATTGATGTCATAACCCAGGAGAGTGTATGATCCTCTCTACACCATGGTCATGCCACAGAGTGCTCTCTACATGGACTTTGAAACTGCAGCTGGTTTTTATAGCAAGATCAGCTACAACCATCTGAAAGTTAAATCTATACAAATACTTTGTAATACTTATCTGTGGCTGAAGTGAATCCCACATCCAGAAAGACATGACTTTGAATTTTAATTTTCAAATTTCTAGGTCTTGATTGCAAAATACTACTTTTTCTCTCCCCACATCTGGCATTTGCAGAACTTAATGAACAATGTCTCCAGCATTCAGAATTAGCACAATACAGCTTAGTCTTCTTCTGTGTGCCAAACTTTGGCATTCCCTTGCTGTAGAAGGTGAGCACAGTGGTTCTCAAAAACTAGTTTCTTAGACAAGATGAAAGAATTCATTAGTTTTCTATTTCTCAGACCTTTCACTTCCTATTCCAGACAATTAGAGCACCCAAATTTCCTATTTCTACTAATGATGACACTATAAAATTTTTGCTGGCAAATGTTATTGTTCCAGCTGAAAAATTTATTCTTATAGCTGAGGGAAAAAAAATCCTGCAGCCCCCTCCGAGGTCTGTGCATCAGCCAGTAGAGGGTGCAGGAATTGTGGCTTCATTCCCCACACTCCTGAGCCAGCCACTGCTGCTGCTCCAGCTTCTTTCTACGGTGGGCAAATATGATAAAGCACCTAACATTGTGTTATGGGTCAGTTCAATATTAAATAATGTCTACAAATTGAAAGGCATCTGTTTTTTTCAGCTTTCCATTTTCTCTGTTCACAGCTGATCTCAGTGTTTACAGTGATGCTGGACTTGTGCTGCACACGTGGAATTCAGACTGCAAGAGGGGCTTGCAAGCTGACATTGCAAACCTAAGAGATGTCTGGATGGTATTTTCATGGTCACAGGATTGAAAAAAAAGGGACATCTCCTATCAAAGGAAAAAAAGGTTTATTTCTATTATTCATGCTTCAATCAAACAAACTTCTGCTGAAATAAACCAAAAATGTTTCTCTGCCACTGGGAATATTAGCTTGGAAAGGTGATGTCAGGTAGAGAGGGGTTAAGAGGCATTTGTGTGCAGAGGGGATGTTGCAGCAGCCCTTGTTAAAGGGGCAACTATCCCAAGGGAGCATTTCCCCCTTCCACAGCCACCTGTGGGTCACACACTCCTGGGTGATGGGGCTATTGGTGGGCAGTCACAGCTCCACTTTTCCGCCCATTTTATCCATATTTTGCAGTAAGGCTGGCACAGAGGTGAGTCAGACAATACCTGGAGGAGCCCATGAACACACCTGCTACAGTCCAGGGTTTCACATCTGCAATTCCACTGGCAGTGCCTGCTCTACCCAACTGTCCTGGAGTCTGCTAAGGCCAGAATAAAACACTGGGATTTAGAGGGGATTTAGGCTATGGGAACCTAAGCCCAGTGTTTCAAGCAGCCTAAAACTCTGAGTCAGCTCAGCACCAGCAGAATAAGTGAAAGCACAACATTGAACTTGGCAACTCTGAATCATAGAGGTGAGCAACTATCAAGGAGTGATCACAGTGTAATAATCACAAGATACAGAGCATGAAAAGGTTTTTGACAGGTGAAAATGAACACATTTACACCACATGGAGCTACAATTTGAGTCTAAAATGAAGGATATACTTTTCTTTTTCAGCAAGAATTTGTTGATCTAAAGACCAAAACAAAAATTCTTGTCTTTTCAGCATGTGCTACATAACTGACAACATTGCAGCATTGTTGGAGTTTGATTGCAGGTTACCTTTCAAAGATTAGACAAGATAAATCACCTCGCATTAGCACACCTATCTGACAAAATGACATCTCAGAGTGGCTTGATAAAATATGATGGTAAATTTTACAGGTCAATAATCTCTGCCTGGTATGAGCCAAATCAGCATTGTCCACTCCTTTCCTACAGAGCTATCAGCGGTGGAAACAACCAGCAACATCTCAAATGAAATGTCTCAAATCTCAGCACAGTCCCTGCAGCCATCCAGTTCATCAAAGTAAGAAACAAGCTGAGGAGAGTTCATGTTCAATGATGCTCTGAGGGAAAATGACTGCCTGGCATCAGCACTGGAGGTAGGATGTGGCTGACTGATGATTTTGGATTGGTTTTTTTGAAAATACAGGGTAAATTGAGTAATTTGAACCAATCATGGAATATATTGTGCAACACAACATTCTTCTACCCTGCAGTCTCCCTTCTGGGAAACCTGGAGTGGTGGGGAGTACATTTATCAAGAAAATAATGACCCCAAACAGACTCCTTGAAGCCTAAGGTGGTTTTTTTATAAGAGGACTCAAGGGAACTAATTAGGAGGAAATAGCTCCTCAATGTCCTGAGTGAACTCCCACTGAGAAAATAAACAATTTACTGATTCATGCAACTCCAGACATCCAAAGATAGTCATCTTTATGACATGTCTTTTGCAAATATAGAACACAGAATAGCATGCAGAGGCAGTGTTTGATAATTGAAGGTGTATATATTCAGGGATAGGCACTGACCATCATTATCTGAATTTTAATCTTTGAATTTGAAATTAAGATATACCAATGAGGTGTATAGTACTGTATATGATTCAAAAATTGAAGTTTAAAAGTTGAGGTTACTTTCTACCTATTTTTATAGCCTTTAACCAATTTCCTCACTGTTCTATGTTCCATTCATTTTTTGGAAAACAGGAGGTGCAGGAGTTTTGGTGTGGACAAACTGCCAAGGAGCAAAAGTTCTAGAACCAGCTTTGAAAACACTCAGTTTTTCAAATATGGAATCTTTTGGGCCTTGTCCCCAGAAGAGAAGGCCAAGCATTTTGATCAAGAAAGGGATTAAGCCCTGAGAATGGAAAACAGCAGCAGTTCATGTATTCCAAAGGTACAGACAGCCAGAAGTAACGTGGAGTGGCAGAGGGAGGGCTGGCAAGAACCAAGGACAGCACATTAATATTTAGACTGAGCATCAGCAGAAATGTCCTGTCAGTGTGATGTGTGGAATTATCCTAAGGGAAGTAACTGAAGCTTGTTCCTGACAACCATCACTTTTCAGCATTTCAGGCTGGCAGCTCTGTTTCTACACCAAACATTCTCATCAGTCCTTTCATTTTATGGTAAACAAAAGAAAAATGCATATAATTGATACCATCAGCAATGAACCTGTATGAAATAGGCTTGTGTTCTGAGAAGCTGAAATGGAAAGAAATTTAGAAGTGAGATGGGGCCCTCAACATAAAAAGGACAGGGACCTGCTGGAGTGAGGCCAGAGGAAAACACAGGATGCTCTGAGGGCTGGAGCCCCTCTGCTCTGGAGCCAGGCTGGGACAGCTGGGAGTGTTCACCTGGAGAAGAGAAGCCCTGAGGAGACCTTAAAGCCATTTCCAGTGCCTAAAGGAACTACAGAAGAGGTGGAGAGGGACTTTGAACAAGGACATGGAGCAATAGGACAAAGGGGAATGACCTTAAGCTGACAGAGAGCAGGTTTATATTAGAGATGAGGAAGAAATTCTTTACTGAGAGGGTGGTGAGGCACTGGAAGATGTTGCCCAAAGAAGCCCAAGGCCAGGTTGGACAGGGCTTTGAGCAACCTGGTCTAGTGGAAGGTGACCCTGCCCATGGCAGAAGAGTAGAACTAGCTGATCTTTAAAGTCCCTTCCAAACCAAACCATTCTATGACTCTACAACTCATTTTGAATTTTATTAAAATGTCAGCACCTTGGCAACACCCTGATTATGTTTCTTTGACTTATCTTAGGGCCTTATAACAGGAGCTCAGAAACACGCTGAAAATTTGGAAGGAGCCTTAAGAAAGTACTGTTGTGCAAAACTGATGTGGCAGGGTGTAAAGCTAAATTGCTTGTTGTTTTAATTAGTGGATATCCACAGTTAGACCCCCATTCTTTTAGGAAACTGAGGATATTTCTTATGGCCAATGGAGAGAGAAAAAACAGGTTTTGAGAGAGCAATAAAGACTGACTACACTAGTGTCATACATGGTAAGCAATACACACATTCAGCCACACACAGTGTCCTTTCTTAATGTTTCAGTTCCCTCATGCTTTGCACGTGCTCTCTTTAAAAAGAGAGCTGCTCAGTTCTACTTCATTCCATGCTCATGGTTTTGATTTCTTTTTCTCCTTCTCGTGTCCCTACCCATCCTCACTGTTTATGTCCATACTGGTTAGGCTGCCAGAAGTTGTGGTCAGAGCCTGCTGCATTTTAGACTTTCTGGAGCCTGTGAAAGAAGCACACAAAGATTTTCATACTGAACATCTCTATTCCTGAAACTCTTCAAGTGCTCTTCTCTCCTTCATATAACTGTGGTTAAATCTGATGTGAACACCTTCTTCATGGAATCTTCCCAGATCCCCATGGTCTGCACAGTTATGACTCACAATTAAACCCCACAGTACTTCTACACCTGGTCCTGTGTGCATTTATTTTTAAAAAAATGGTGCAACTCAAATGCACATGGATTGCATGGATTACAAATATGGATTTGTTAATTAGCAATGCTCCCCTGCTGTAACCACAGCTAGAGCACCTTAGGGAATAAAGTTCTTAATTCTGAGTGTCTAGGAGGGACAGATTTGCAGTTGTGTTGCCTGAACTTTCTGAAAGCACAACAGTCATTTCACACATAGTGGCAAAGCCACCAAATAAATGCTGTGAATGCAAGAAGAAAACCTGATGCCCAAAAATCTATAAACTGCCAGTGGACTAAAGAGCAAGGTTTTACCCTCCCTTTTTCATCCCAGTTTGCCCTAAAGCTGCAAGTATCATGTGCAAAGCAAGAAATGATGATTACCTCTTAGTTGTGGTTTGACTGTGCTTCCACAAGGTGGAATAGAAGCTTATGATAATTAGTGATTAAACATAACTGTGGCTAAAAATTTTTACATTTGTTAGGACAGTATCAATAAATTTTGAAAAAAAACCTGTAAGTTTTTAATGCATTAAAGCAACAACATTATTAGACAGAACCAAGAAAAACAAATCTTGTCCACATATTCTAAGCTGTATTAGGTGCCATCATGATATAACGATCTAGAAAGGATTATATGTGGTACAGGTTAGCACAAGATATTGCTGCAATTAAATTAATCTGGGCACAATGTCCACCTAACAATGCTTGATGGAATAAGATAATGATGTGAAATGGAGAAATAATTATTTGTCTCACATCCTTTTTGTGTTTGGGGCCATGAACAAAATTTTGGGTAAAATTTGAGATCTACAAAAAAATTGATGATGTTCATTAAATCAATGTTGGAATAAATTGTATCTGGCTTCTAAAAGAGTTTTGCTAGAAGGAAAATTTAGAGACTTCATTCTGACTAGATATCACCCAAAAGAAGATTTATGTATGATAAGGTTTATCTCATTGTATATTGGTGAAATGTGATTGCATACAACTTCCAATTTCACCCTCCTTTCTGGGCAGTTCTCAGAAAAAGCCATCCAAAGCAGCAGTCATTTATCTTTGATTTAAGCACAATTTGATGTCTGCTTAATACACACACAGGTAATAATTCAAGACAGCACAAAATGTGCGTTTGACAGGCTTCCAAAAGACACCAATGCATTTTAACATTTTTGCATTTCCAGGCATAAATTCATGGGTGGCTCTCACAGGAAATGACTTGAAAAACTCTGTGTACTAATACGTTCTCTACAGAGTGTTCATTTGTCCAGTGTTTTTAGCAGCATGTTCTTCATGCTTTATTTCCTGTAATGCTTATAGGATTGTGTTATTCAGAGACCCTGTTACCATTTACCTGTACTACACCATCACCACTCAAAACATCCAAAAAATGGGGATTTGCAGGATTTTTCACTGCACATAAATTTTGAATTATAACAGTCTACGGAAACTCTCTAAAAAATACGACTGACAAAACTATGCCCTAGAGAGCAATGGCTAAACAATAATATACATACATAATTTCATTGTTATATTGATTTATACAGATGTGACATTACCTACACTTTATGTAAAAGAAAAAAAGACAGTTAATAAAAAGGGAAAACTAGTCATATAACTTATTCAATCAAGAAAAACATTTAAACCAATATTGAACAACATGCATGCATTATTCTCTATCTCACACCTACCTTCTGAAACATCCCCAAAGCAAGCATTTGATAAATAAAAGAGCAAACCAGCTCCTAGATCAAACTTCCTGATATTCACAGCATGTTTGATCAAACTTGGCCAAAAGAAAGATTTCTCTAAACCAATCTCTCTAAATAAAATCTTTTCCCTTAAACCTATCAGCTCATTATTAGTTCTTTAGGAAATTTTGCATCATTAACAGTGAAGGGTAGGTTCAAGATATTAATGAACTTTTTACTGGAGGAAGATTAAAACATATTTCAGCCTACACTGGAAGTTTTTGATGGTACACAAATTTACCAGCTGCAGAAAAGAAAGAAAAGAAAGGCACCAACACATTCCTGTACACAGACCTAGCTAAGTCTGTAATAAAATTCATGAGTGCAAAAAAAAAAAAAAAACCCACAAAACCAAGTAAAAGGCACTCTGACTAATCATTATTGCAATCAACATATGTTTATCAAATTGTTTTTTGACTTAAGTAAAACTGAGGCCAGAGGACATCAGGACGTCTCTAGCTCCCAATGAAAGAAACAAATCTACTGAAACAAGATCAGATTTTGTATATTTGTTTTTCCTGTTGAAAATACAGATTCTGTTTCCAATGATTCATAGCCCAAACTTCTTCCCTTCAGCTCTGTAGTGATGGAACGAGCAGACTGAAAATAGGCTCCTGCTCAGATTAAACTCCACTGTCTTCAGTGATTCCTTAACCCATCTACAACACAGCTCTTTAAAGATGATGCTTGGTTCAAAAGGACAGAAAATTAAGATATTAAGTGAATTATAATGTAAAATATAAATCCTTACCCTCATCTAGATTTAATATTTGATTGTTCCAATGACATAATTGTGTAAGGCAAGCAAAATGGGATGAAGACAGAAGAATGGTAAACTCGGAGGAGAAAGCTACCAGCAGGATTTTTTCTGCACTCCTTTTTATGGAAAATGTAAATAATTTAGAACCTGTGTACCAAACTTGCACCTCATTTTCTACTCTAAGTTATTATGTGCACAAGACAGTTTTTTATGCTGTATCAATTTTTAAATAGACTAAATTCTGCAGATTATGCAACATACCAAAAATAAGACACCAGCTTCATGAAAGCCAGTGGCCTTAATACAGTAATAACATGCAGATAAAGTTAAACTTAGCAGCTAAATAACACATTAAGATCAAGTACACCAAAAGAAGCAAAGTATTTACAATGTTAGGATGCTATATTTTAATACATAGTTGTTCAGTATATCCAAAATATCAAATGGAGCATAGTAGTCCATAAGAAAAAGTCCAAGGCATGAGGAGAGGCAACAAATGCCTTCTCCTGGCAGTTTGATGCTTGGAAGGATCTAAGCTAACTGCAAAAACACTGAGCAGAGAACTTTGCATGTGAGCAGGAAGGCAGACATGAAATGACTGTGAGACATTATGACAGAGATCTGAAACACATTGCACAGCATCTGAATGCCAGCCTGACTTCAGAACCCAGGCACTGCCCCCTCCTGCAGGGCTCCCCAGGAGCAAGGTCAGAAGCACTGGGCAAGGGAAGGTGGCCACTGGCTGCATGGAGTGTGGGGGATGGGCCAAGCCCTCCTGCTCCTGACAAACCAGACAGCCAAACAGAAATAGGAGAAATATTCCCTTTCTTTTAGCTTTAATCCACCTGGGGAGGCAGCATGGATGGTGATAAAGCCATGAAAAGGTATATAAATACTTCAGGACAGCTTTCACTCAGAGCCCACAGGACTTTATTTTAATAGTTAAACAAGTATAAAACCCAGCTGATATTCTCCCTCGAAAGCTGCTGTGTGCCATTGACAGCTGAGATGATTTACAGGAGCCACCAGAAACTTCAGCCTGCTCCTCTCAACAGTTCATTTTTATTCAAGAAAACAATGTAAAATGGGCTGCACATTAGGCTCTCCTGCTGTCTTAAATCATGAAATAATTGTGTTGAAATTCAACGTGACCTTGTGTTGCACTTCTGTAAATACCTCAGTATTGTTCTTCTAAAGTAAACCAAATCAAAGAAACCTATGCTCCCAAATAAAAAGAGCCTAATATTGATAACAAGCTTTCTTTTCCACTAACAGCCAGACCATTACCACTCCCAGGCTGATAATGCCTGTAAATTAAAACATCCAGTGACATTTAAGCAAGTGGAGACTTGACAGAAATTCCCATCAAGCCCTCCTTTCAAGGTTAAGAGAAGACCTTCAAGAGAAAAGAAATTTGATTGGTGATACATTTCCCAGGTCGAGAGGGGCTTCGTATTGTGCCCTAATGTATTACTTCATTATATCATTTATATGCTTCTGCTCTAGCATCAGTCATCACTAACGACCCAGGCCATCCTCATCCTTCACACAGCACTCATCAGAACTGGCTCCTCTCAACATTTCTGTCCCTTTTTGACCAAGGTACTGGTTGCCATCTCAATTCATTACCATCAAAACATGACAGCTACAGAATTAGCTGCAGAAAAGGAAGATTAGATTCCCAAAAGCAGAATTCTGGTCCTTCCAGTGGGGAGCTGAGCAGTGCCACTACCAGATTGCAGAGGTCCTCACCTCCCAGGCTGTGCTGCTGGCTGTGAGCAGCTGCTCTCAAACTCCACCAGTGGATTTGGCTTGCAGCTACCTTTCCCTTTCAATCCAAATTGCAAGAAAACTTCTTTTTAGTGTTCTCCATCTGCAAGCCTGTCATTGCTTTACTCTGCAGAGCTCTAAATGCCTTGTGCTGCTCCTAACACGGGTCTTTGTAGGAGAAGGATAGAGGGGCTTAGAGAGCTCTCTGCTTCCTCCTTTCAGTACAGTGTGCCTTTCCAGGAGTGATTTTGAATCTTCCAGGGGATATCCACCTCAAAGTTGCCAAAACAAACCCTCTTCTGCCTCTTCCAAGCATTTCCCTGGTACAGGCTACAGCCTTACCACAAAAAGTCTACTGGAATAATCCAAAACTGAAAGGACACCTTAAATCTTCCCTTCAGTCTTGCTGCTCCATCCCAAAGGAGGACACAGCTATTCCTCAGCAGTGTTTGCCAAGCCAAATGTGCTTTGTATTGCCAGTACCTGTCCTGTGCTCCAATCCAAAGAGTAATGCCACCATTCCGGAGCCATTGACACAATCCGGAACAGGCGGTCATTATAAATCACAATGTCCTAATGAAGGATAAAAAGAAAAGGAACATTTATGTGGCAGACATATTTCACAGCACATTTATACTGGCATTTTTCAAGAGCTGAAAAGGTATATGGATAGAGGGTGAGAAAGGAGAAGTGAAATAAAGAACTGTGATATACTCGCAGGATGTCTGTTCTGAGCACAGAAAAATTTCTGAAAACTTTTTAAAGGTCATAGTTGCTAAAATTTACACTGAAAAATTGAGGTTTTTTTCCCTTTTACCCTGCTGATCTTAACATGTCCTTCTCCTTTGTGATTTCATGCCATGCCAAAGCTAGTTACTAACTTTCTTAGGCTTGTTGCTGCTGTTCAGGAAGTATTACATTTATGATGCATTATATTATGGTAATAATTAATAACAATTTACTTCAGAGTTCTCATTAGTCTGATCCCTGACATGAAATGCAGTGCAGAACACAGCAAAATAATAATAACATTAGTAATAGAAATACAAACAAGAGATGCAACTGTCTCCATAGTTCAAGGAAGTATTTTTAAGGAGAACTTGCTGGTTTTTAGCAGTATTTAACTGGCATGAAAGAAAACCTCCTATAGCATGAGCTTTGATGTCTGAAGAATATGTATTGACATGTAATTGTTTTAGTTCATTGATTGCTCCTGTTCAATTCTGTAGGCTTCATTGTCACTTGTACTCTAGAATAAATTCAATTATTGACATCCTTAATTTTTAATCTGCTTGCTTGACCTTCATACCTTTAACTACAGG
>VZTT01042045.1:9603-23717 GCA_013400855.1 Buphagus erythrorhynchus | reverse complement strand
TTTAAAGTTTCAAACTTCTTTCTTTTTTTTTTTTTTTTTTTTTTTTTTTCCTTCTTTTGTTCCACTAAAGATTGCTCACACTTACAGCTGGTGAGGGATGAACAGGTTAATGACAGGACCATAAAATAAAACTCCACTTAAAGTCAGAGGAAGAGTAGCAGCGAGTACCAGATCTTCTGAAAACCTAAATGAGTCTGCCAAAATGGTTACATATGTAGCAGGAACTGCAAGTAAATCCAAGTCTATGGTCCTGAGGAGTAAGTGTAATCACTATTTTATCTCCATTTAAGTGATACATTAGGACAGAAGGAACACCACCGCGTTCCTTGCTGCACAAACAGATATTTAACAGCGGTAGCATTTTATGCAAACTACCTATTAAGCCACTAAGAAATCGCCAAAAAACGTAGCAAAGTAATTAAATAATGGACAAGGCCTGGGTTTTATTATAAGGTTTCCAAAGCATAATTGCAATGCCAAAAGATAGTATAAATTCAGTATTGTTTGAATGGACTCTTGAAGTCCTGTACTCTAATCTACTCTTTATTACTCACCCACAAAACATCTAGCAATTTTTATTACAAGTCCCATCCATTACAGTATTAAACTTAAATTCAATATACACTGCAAGGTCGTGATCCTGCTGGTGATGAAAAGCTGTGTCTCATAGAGCCTGCTTCATTTAAGACTTAGATCTCTTGACCTACTAAAAAAAATGAGCCTCACAAAAGGCTCACTCAGATGTCAGAAAGAGTCGGCTCGGCATCCAAGTGGAAAGTTTACTTAGTATCTCCAAAAGCTTTAATTGCATGCCAGGCCCGATTTATAAAGCCCTTCTGATGTTCGTGTTCTGGAAGAAAACCCCTCTGGTTATCTGATGTCGAAGTTGAAATTAGTCATTTGGATCAAATAACCACAACAAATAACAATTTAAGCCAATTGAATGTGCATTTTACCTGCCTCTGGCTATAGTGAGCCCATAATCTTTGGAATCACTACATTTTACTCAATATTTGCTAAGTTGTACATTAGACTTTGTAGTACTGCACCAGCAAATGTAATAACATGAATAATGCTGGTTTGCAAAAGGTAAATAGCATATTCTGGTCTGAATATACATTAAGGATGAAGTCAGATATTCCAATCTGTGACATTATAGAGGACCTTTTATTCTTAATATTTGGAAACTGTTAGGTTCTTACATTGAAAAAAAAAAAACTAAACAATGTTTAAAACATTTTCACATTATTTCCTTTTCCTTGCTTAATTATTTTCCTTCCTCCCACCTTATCACCTTTTTAGCATCTGAAATTGAGTGATTGCTTCATCTCAGAAGCAGTGTGATACCTTAAATTGTTTGCATTTTGATTCTGGAGCATGCAGCCAGGATCTGTCAAACAAACATAAGGAATGTGTTCTTGATGGGTTAGGTCAATTAATACTAATTGTAGCACTCCTGTTATCTCACTGCCCTTGTCTCTTGCCACTAACCATCCAGATAAGGACTTCTGTGAGATAACAAACCCAGACCAGTTACATCACCCATCCAAAGGTAAAAAATTGCACAAAACCTGTCTACTTATTGCTTAGCAACAGCATAGTATTTCCTTAGCACCCTGATTTGCCAAGGCAGTTCTCTTTTGCAGAATCATAGAATCCTTTAGGTTGGAAAAGACCTCCAAGGCTGTCGAGCCCAGCTGCCAACCCAGCACTGCCACATCCACCACAAAACCCTGTCTCCAGGTGCCACATCTACTTTTAAACACCACCAGGGTATTAATCCATTATCCCATCAGCCTATTCCAATGCTTCCAAGACCTTTCAGTGAAGAACTTTTTCCTCATATCCCATCTAAACACACACTCACTCACCAGAACAACTTGAGGCCATCTCCTCTTACTCTGTAACTTGTTACCTAGGAGAAGAGACAATCCCCACCTGCCTACACCTTCTTTCAAGTACCTGTAGAGAGTAATAAACTCCCCCAAAAGCCTCCTTTTGTCCAGGCTCAGGAATGCATGAGGATAAATTTAAAAACCTCTCTATGATACTTTTCTTTTCTGCCTGCACATGAAAATGATTTTTCCTTTTTTCACCCAGAACTGCTCTATGAGTTCTATACTTCTAATATGGAGGTATTGGATAACAAACATCTTTCTTCCACCCCCAAAACTACTGAGATGGAAATCTCAGTACCTTCATATTTAGGGACATATTTATTGTTAGCCACAAAATTTTCCCCTCCCTGATATGAAGAATTACTTTCAAGTCAGTTTTCTGTAGCAAAATACCTGCTTGTGAATGGTTGTCACTAACCTAGAAGAGACAAAAAAAGAATTGGGCTTCTAGCAAGGGTACTGGGATTTGTAACCCATGCTGGGAATGCAAAGACACAGCCTCTGTTGACTACATTACTCTCACTGTGAAAACAATGGGAGAGCCCATCCCAGAAATTTAAACACTGAGTGCAGGATAAAGAGTGGAAGACACATTTTATAAATGGAGACTAAAAAAGAATTTCAAACACTTAGGGATTTCATGTGACACTCCCATTGTTAGGGATGGGAGCTGAGCCAAAGTGGTTATACTTAAAGGGAAGAGACAGTTTGGAACTGTTAAATGGAAATATTTTGTACAAAACGTGTAATTAAATTGTGGAACACTCTTTCATTGTAAAATACTTTGTCTAATATCTTAAGAGGATGTAAAAAATACTTAGATATTGTAGACATCGGGACACATGCAATGTATCATACCCAATTACTGTAAAATAGTGAATTAGTCCCCATTTGTAGCACAGAAAAAATACATCTTCCTGTACAAGATACAGTGCTCTCAACCACTGGGGTAAATATTAAAACTGCTCCTTAGAAGAATATGTCTAAAACTGGCAAAGTAAACAAGAAATTATGAAAAAAAAAAAACATTTTTCACACTTCAAGGAATGGTGTAGCACTGATCCTTATATGCAGAGCTGAGCCTTATGTCCTCATTAAAAAGATGTGTTTTCCACAGACAGAGGGAAATTGAGTAGAGCACATAGGAGTTAATTCACAGTTTATTGATGGAATTCTTGATCTACTGAGGGTCAAGTGATTAAATCATTGACCACCTAAACCATTAATGAGCAAAGCCATGTCACTTGCTGATGGTTTACAGCTGAGGTGACATTACAAGAAGGAGCAGTGGACAGGTGATGAGTACTGAATATGCTTTCTATCCACAGAAATAGGTGAGGGGGATGAAAATAACAAAAATCCCCAGGCAATAACTTAGAACAATTATTTGGCAGTGTGGAATGTTTTGAAGAGAGCAGAAAAATACAAAGTGTAGGAAGGCAGGAAAAGGTTGATTTCTCATTACAGAAAGAAGGCAAAGCTTGCCCTTCTCTCATACCAGCAGGAGTTTAGTGACACCTCATTATTTTGGATGTTGCTACTACAAACAGCTCTACCAAACATCGAGTGACTAAAGCACCTGCTTCTCCTTTTGCATTTGTCTCTGCAAAAGCATTGAGCTTAGTATATTCTCTTTAGAGTTAGGTTGGCTTTTTTTTGCCTTGTCTCATACCAAAATATTCATTTTTGAGGGGAAAAATCCCTCAAAATAGCATATCTGAAAGAATAATAGCACTAGCAACCATCAAACTGCAGTAACACAAATATTCACTGAGCAGAACAGTAGATCTGTCTCAGGAATTAGAATTGTTAACAGTGCTCTGCAAAAACATTAAAGCTACTAATTTAATGGTAACTTCAAATTCTGAGGGGTCTTGTTCTCAAGCTTTCATTACATTTCACAAAGGAAGTCAAAATTATTTTTCCTTTCACTCAGCACACGATACCTTGCAAGAGCAAACAGCAAAATTAAAGAAATTTCCAAAGAGGTTTCAGATACAAATCTCTGAGCACACTCAGTGGCCTGTCAGGAATGTGCAGCAGACCATAGGAAAACACAGATCATCGGTGACAACAGTGTAAATTTTACCTCTCTCTGCTGAAAGGCATAATGTTGGCTGTAAAAATGAACCATTAAGATTCCCCAGAACCTCAACATCAAGAAGGAGATTTGAACTGTGGGAAAGAAATGCCAGTGTTATTACTTGAGTTGTACTTCTTACTTGCTAGAACTTTTTTTTAAATTACCTACAACTAAATTATCTTTGCAACTAAACTTATTATGATTCTGGGAGTTATGAGCAAACTCAGCACTGTTCTGTATTTTTCATGGTCAGCAGTTGTGGCAAAATATTCCTAGATGAGAGTAGGCTGCTTGCACATCTAGTTGGGAATAGTCCATACTCTGTTCTATCAAAATACTCCTATATTAGTGGCTAATCTAACCCCAATAGATGTAAGAAAACTGTCCTACTATGAGTGAACTCTGCTTTCAATTAAAAAAAAAAAATCTCCTTACTGTTGTACTGTGTCTTTTGTTTAAAGCTACCAGGATTTTAAACCATTTGGAATTACCTTAGGTGGCAATGCCACTTTCAGCTGTAGTTCACATGAAACAAATATTATTTCCTGATTTAACACAGTGAAAGAGCCTAATGTGCAACCCACTTTACTCTAGTTTTTGAATAAAAATAGACAGTTGAGAAAAGACAGCATTTCCTTGAAGGCTCTTTTGGATTTAGAAAGCAAGCTGTGTCTGCATACCCAAAATATTCATTAGATTGTGCTAAGAAAAAAGGTGGGAAAATAATGGGCTTTACAAAGGGTAGATTTTGGAGAAGTGAGTATAAGAAAATTGATGTGATTTAAATAGAGTCCAGAAATCAAGTGTAGTAAAGGAAGGATATTACTGGCTATGCTTGTTCCAATAAAACATTTACAGAGTGTGTCACAAATGGGAACTGGAGCTGATGTGCAGAAGCAAAGGATGAAGAAAACAAGGATATCAAGGATAAAATGATGGCTAAAATGATGGATAAAGGTAGAAGGCATCCAGAATGCAGGAGGATTATGTAAATTATAACGAGAGCCTAAAGCAATCAAAAATACTCAAGAAAGCCAAGTTGAAAAATGAGCATCAAATAGTGCAAAGCATCTCAACTAATACCAAAAGATATTTTAAGCATAATTATACACCCAGCAACTGACAGGCAAGAGAGGTGATGGAGTGTAAAGGAGCAGGAATGCTATACAACAATTATTCCTGTACCTATCTCTAAAACTGAAGAGGGCAGACAGTTTCCTAAGACTCAACACATGGAAATGATGGTGAGGAGTTAAAAGAAAAGGTGATGATACCCAAACTGTCAATTAACTGGACTGTTGTTCTGAAAAGCCATAAGAGGCCAGAGCCAAACAATGCTCATCTAAAAGTACTACGTGAAGTAAGCACAGAAATTGAAGAAGGTGTAATGAAAATTTATATTTAGTACCATCATTTCAGGAGACTGGCATGGGGCCAAGCAGACACACAGCAAGAAATTACCAGTCAGTTCATTTCCCATTAGTTGTCGAGCAAGGCTTAGACAACCATTAAAAGGATCACACTGGGGCTGGGGAGGAGGGGAACATGAAAATTCAGAGCATAATCAAGGACAGCTAATATTGTTTCAGGTCATGACTCAGTAACTCAAGTTTCATTGAGCCTGTTACTGCCTTGCCTGGCAAAGGGGTGCAGTAAATGTCAAAGATGTTAGTTATTTAGATTGTCAGAAAACATTTGACAAAGCTCCACCTCGAGGAGGAACTTAGCAGTGTTATAAACCAACAGACAATAAGCTTAAATATGTCAGCAAGTTCTAAAATGTTATTAAGCATGCAGTGCCACTGCAGAGTTCAAGGTGTTAGAAAACAATGTAAAAGGAGGCAAAGAAAAAATGAACACTAGCCCAGGTGTGACTAAAGGAAAGGTTACAGATCAGATATGCTTCACAGGAGTGAAGAGCTCTTCTGAAGTCACCATCCAGGGGAATTTAGATGCAGGGTAATTAAAGCAGCATCATCTTGACAAGTGGATCCAATTAGGTACAACCAGTATTCAGAGGAGAAAAGAGGACACTGGGGATCACAGTAGTCATGGAGGGAAGTATTTTGGGTTGTTTTTCTGTTTTTCACTGGTCCTGCATTACCTGCAAGAATCCAGGCCTGCCCTTCCACAGGATAGAGACACATCTGGACATCCAGCACCAACCATGGCCACACAAGCTCCTGCCTTGCAGGAAGGTGTGGACAGGTGCCCTTCTTGATGATGGGAAAATGGATTTTGCCTGTTCTGCAGGACAAACCCTTTTTTAGGCTGCAGTAAATGAGGACTGTTTGTACCTTTGAGTGCTGCTGGCACCTCTTGGCTCTCTACCCCTTTGTGCTGTACTGATGCAGGCATCCAGAAATGGATTCCAAACACTTACCTAGGAAAACCTATTTCTCTTCATCACAAAAGGCTTTTATACATGACTGTCTGCACGATCACAATGATCATATATGTTTAAATCCCTTTCCTGAGTTTATCAAAGCCCTGGAAAGGCAAATCTTGCAGGAGCACATTGGGGTGCCTCCTGCCTTCCTCAGAAGCCTCTCCTGGGGCTGTGTTGATGCCTTGGAATGGCCACCTAGAAGAGAGGCTAGAAGAGTTAGAGAATAAAGAAGGTATTTATTAAAGACTTTCAATAGATACACCTTGGGCAGAGCAAAAGCCTGGCAGAGTGTACACCCAAGATGGACAACGGCCACAAGTTTTTCAGACAGATATAAGTTTGGTTTATTTGGATATCAGGGGTTAATTGTCCAATTACAACTTCAGGTAATGAAGTCACATCTCCCCAGTTTGCTTCTTCCCAATTAATTTTTGTTTATACTTTTTGGGACCTGAGGCTGCAAGGGTGACCTCGGTTCTCAGGCCTGGAAGGATTTTGTCTGACCAAAATGTGGAAAGAGTTTACTAACACTCTATGTAGAGTTCAGAGTCATACAGTAATGCAGTACAGGATCTGAAAAATATAGAAGCTAAAAACTTAAGGCATCAGTGTGTGGTGGCATTTTAGCTGTGCTCTCACTGGTCTCAACAGGGGCACATCAAATGCAGTGTGTTTTATTCCCTATTCCCACCCAGAGTCCCTGGGGCTGCACCTGGGGAGCTGTGGGGTGTGCAGAAGGGATGGCAGCAGAGCAGCAAAACAAACAAAAACAAAAACGGGGCGAGAAACAAAGCCACATCTCCCTCCTGGAGCCCTCCCCATGGTGGGAGCTGGCTGAGTGTGGCAGAGCTCCCTGCCCAAACCCTGCTCTGGGTCACTGTGCCCAGCTGAGCTGCCTGGCAGGCAGGGATGGGCACGGGGCATGAGCCAGCCGAGGGAAAAGGAGGGGAAGGAGGGAGACACAGCTGGACACAGCTGGGAGATCCTGTGCAAGGGATCTGACAGAGAGCTCCCTCCACAAAATATTAACAGAAAATGAGAGGGGAAAAGAAAAATAAAAAAAGCCTTGGCTTTAGCATTGCTATGGATTTGCATAAAACCTGTGGTGCTGGTTCCTTAATTCATGCCAGAGAAATTGCAGCATCCCTTTTCCATCATGCAGGAAGGTGAGGGATTATTTCAGGTAATCCTCTGGTCTGTGATCACCTCCACACAGCAATTTGTGCCACTTTTGAGCAAGGACTCTGAGTAAAACAGGAGGCTTCCACAGGTGTAGATTATAGCTGCTACCTAGGAATTAATATATCTATTACCTGTGCTGTGTACATGATCCATATATGTAAGGAAAATGACTAGATGTGACCACAGTCACACTGGAATATTGGGAAAATTCCTCTGTTTGGAAGAACAGAACTGAGGACAACAGACAGCTATCACTCAAACAGTTGAGAAACTGTCCATGAAGAAAGAACTGAAAAATATATACCAAAAAAAAAAAAAAGAACAAGGTACTTTGGAGGAAATTTCAAATAGAAGGTGGGAGATGAAAGTTTAATGTAGCTAGGATGGCCAGATCCTCAGCTGGGTTTAGTTTATCTAATTCCTTTGATTTCCACTAAGTAAAGCCATCTACAGAAGCCCCTTCCTTCATAACTTTATGTTATACCCTGATTTGATGAGAGGTTTTTCTAAACTTGGCTCAGCTGCTAAGGAAAAGGGATGTGGGATTTGTAATGAATCAGGTCTGCACACTGTGTTAAGGTCTTCTGATTTTTTTTTATTATTATTTTATTTTTCCTGAAAGGGCAAGCAAATAACTCAAATCCCATGACAGGTTTATTGCAGAAAGAAATGGTAGTATTTGCATCATAATTTTTTTTTTCTTGGAATGCAGTAAAGTACTATAGAAGAGTATTTAAGTCATTTCTTTGGTTGAATTAAGTAGAGAAAAGGAGCATGTTGATTTATACATGGGCAGGTTTTTTTTCCCACTTCATTTTACTTAGAATAAAGCCAAGTGGAAAGGGAAGCTAATAAAACAGGTTTAAAACAAAACAGCTGCCTTCCACAGCACTTCACAAAGTCCAGAATTTGCTTTTCCAAGATATACTCTTTTATCAACAAAGTGCTGTGTAATGGATTGCAGTAATAAAATTATTGCACTGGAATGATCTGGTTTACATAAGAATTCTTAAGCTTTTCTTTGCCTTTACAAAGAATATATGAAAGCAAATTAAGAAT
This sequence comes from Buphagus erythrorhynchus, assembly GCA_013400855.1. Taxonomy (NCBI): domain Eukaryota; kingdom Metazoa; phylum Chordata; class Aves; order Passeriformes; family Sturnidae; genus Buphagus; species Buphagus erythrorhynchus. The sequence continues at coordinate 15,106 of VZTT01042045.1, read as the reverse complement.
TAGTTGCTAGGTTTAAAATAGTTGAGTGTGTTAAGAAAAATGCAGATGTGTAATCCTGCAAATGTATGATAATTTAACATAAATAATTCTTGAATTAATTAAAGGATTTACAGGTTTGTCTTATGTTCTTTTTTCTGGCTTTTCTTTTCGAAAGCATGACTCAGAACAATCATCCTACACATCCTGGCACATGGAGCCTTAGGGGTGGGTTTAGTGCACACAGCTATTTATAGGCAAAATTTCATATGTCTTGGACCTGCTCAAGTCCCAAAATCTAACACGTTTTTTACTTAAGCAGCCCTCATGGCTCTACAGTCTGGTCATCATCCTTAGAGCCAAGTGTTGGATAAATCAGAAAAAATCTATTCCTTTACACAGATCTGTAACTGGCCTGAGATGATCTGAAGAAATGAGGGGCATGTCTCTTCTCACTTTGAGCAGAACGTATGGATTCTGAAGTACTGTTAGTCCTTGCCAAACTGTGTGTGTGTGTGTCAGAGGAGAAGGCAGAAGAGAAGATGGATATTTTTTAATGTTCATAAGATCTGGATGTAATTTTTGACTGTAGGACAAAACCAGTGCCTCATTCAGCAGGATGACAAAAGGTTATTTGGCACCTGGCATAAAATACACTTCTTGCAAGAACCTGGCATGAACGCCAAAGTGATAATGAGTAAAATGTCAACGTCTGTGCAATAAAATCATTGATGCTGAATGTTAAACAATCATAAACAGAATACAAAACCTTCTAAGAACATTATGCCTCTTCTGTGAACAGCCAAAAATCAGTCAAACCTAAACTGACATCTTCTCTGATATTAGGAAAATAAACAAACGTAATGCCCCAAGATCTTTACCATTACCTTTAGTGTCCTAGGACATCAGGTAAACTACAGAAAGCACACACTGCCACTTGTTAATGAATCTGTGGAGACAAAATGACATCAGTCCAGTTAATGGATACTGTTCCTTGCCAAATCTATGGCTTTAAATTTAATTATAGTTGAGCCTCATCAATCACACAGCAAAAGAACATGGTGATGAAGACTTGAACTCCAAGATCAGCCCTTAATCAACAGGCATTTGCCACATCCTCATCTAATACACTTGCCTGCAGAGACCACTTGGTAGAGAAAGGGGAGCTGTGATCTGTGAAGCTCTATGATTAATAACTGCATTAGGAGAATTCAGCCCTTGCTCTATATCTATAGCTCCTCACCACAAATACAGATTAAAACACAATGTTTGGGCTCAAACCCAAGAGTTCTCTGATTTTACAATCACTTTACTCTATTGCTACTAAACCATGTATCTGTGGGACAGTCATTTTTGTCGAGGCTTCCCCAGACTTAGAAGAAGTTACTTGCATGGTTTAAGATCTTTCACTGGACTGCAATGATTAACCTTTACATTTTGGGTAGATTGGGAGTTCCTGAGATGAATAGAAAAGGTTCCATTCTCATCATTAATCAGGATCAGCACTTCATATGGAAAATCTCCTAATTGTGAAACATTCTTATTTCTATGTAAAATTCACCGGGAGAAACATTGGGGGTTTTCCTCCTCCCTTCCTTTATGTAACTGTACGAGAGGAAAAGAAATAGAATTTTAAAAAACTAAGTTTAATGACTGCTGATTGTTGTAATATAAACACACAAAATACCTCCCAGCAACTTCTGAGTCCAAAATCAGATCATGGGGAGGACAGGTTGTCCTGAAACTGAGGAATTAAACACTACTCTTTTTCCTAGAAAACTCTATTCAAAAGTGGTCCTGACAACCATGGTCCTCAAACGTCTCTGAGCATCTCAAGATGGAAAATATTCTTCATGCAACCACAAACCTCCCTCATCCCCACGCAACACCCACTGAGGTTCCTATTCCTGCTTCTATCCCCAGCTGCATAGAGAGGAAAGAAACAATCTCCAAGTCTTCTTTCAATAACTACATGTGTCCACAGAAATCTACATCTTCCCTACATGCAGGCAAAGCAAAAAAAACAATCCTGTTCTTTTATTCAGCCAATATTTCTACTGACCACAGGTACTCGCTCATCAAGCATGGGGTTCACTGCAGGAACACTCAGAAAACAAGCAGCCACTCTCAGAAAAATATTTATCTCCTTAGCACTAGGTTTTGTGATATTACTCCTCTTCTTGTGTTTAATTAAAAGGACATTGTCTTGATTTTGAATAATTACATGCTAAATCAAGAAGTGTCCACTTCCCACACTTCAACCGCAGGGAAAAAATTAGTGAGAAGAGTGGTTTTGTTTTCAAAAGACATTCGTATTAAAGCAGCATGTAACAACAACAAAAATGTGCTCTTTCAAAAAGGCACTTGCTAGGTCATTATGCATTTCTGAAGAAAAAGCCTTCAGCTAGGAGCTAAAAAAGTTTAAACAAGCAGGACTTGAGGATGTCACTTCTGCAAAACTTCATACCAAAGCGGGTGTGTTGTATCTACAACACTAATTAGTACCTAACATGAATACCATAAATTCAAAAGTGTTAATTAATCCTCATCATTTTTTCCTGAAAAAACAAGGGGTATTAATTTCTTTAGAGTGGGAGAAACTAAGATTTAAAAGCTGTGCTAAGACTGACTCATGGCAGACAGGTCTGAGGAGGTCAAAGCAGGCTGGATGCTCAGACCATTCCTTCTACCTCCCAACCATGGCAGAGCAATGGCCATGGACCAGCTGCCTCCAGGTCTCACACTGCACTAAACAAGAGATCAACACTGGCATCTGGGCTTTGCTGCCTGACCCTGCTTTGCAGGAATATTACCAAAATCTCCATCCCTCCCCTCTGCCAAGACATGGGGCTGCCCAGAGCCCAACCCTCAGCATGTGCTTTTGTCCAAATTAGCTGAATGAAAGGCAAGTTTGGGTTGAGTACAGCCATAGCCAGGGATAAATAACCAGGCATCCAAAATCACAGGTTCAAAAAACCCCAAAGAGTATCACAGAAAATTCAATGTTAGGATTCAGAGGGACCACACTGCATAATACTCAGCTGAATGCCACAGTGATGAGCAAGGACTGATCAAACCTCAGATAACTCTTTTGATGCAGCTTTATTATGTTTAGAGCAGGCAGGGCACACTGAAATTTATTCAAAAAATATTGTTTTAATCACTAAACCCTGTCTGCCTCTGGAACACCGACACATTCAAGAGAGGGGGAAGAAAACCAACAAGCATAATGTAAGCTGAACAAGATCAAAAGCAAGCAAGAGTGCAATTAATTTCATCCATTTTTAGAAGTAATTGTCTTTGCACCTTACCCAAAATTTAATGAGCATTACTTCTCTAGCATTGAAAAAAGCTTTGTTCTTTTGAGTTAATTGATTTGTAAATGCAGTAGGAGAAGTGTATCTGAAGTTCAGTAACCTTGATAGTTGAAAGAAATGGAGCATTCAATGGGTGTAGTGCAAAAGACTGCTGCAAACCCTGGAAATGTAACTATGGAATTGATTTCCTGTTCACTGAAACTCATGCGCAGTTTGTGTGCATTTCACAAGCTCAGTTATGCTCCTTAAATAACCTCTTTTTATTAATTATTATTTAAAATCTTTTCTATTGCCTCCTTGTTGCAGAGCTCTTCATTTTCCAGAATTTCATAGCATGTAGTGGTTTCCAGTGACAGAAAATCAGTGAGGACTGAATGGCTAGCAAAAAAACATTTCCCACAGAAAGGGAGATTAGCACTTTTTGGGTGACAGAAAATGAAGATTGGACTGATGTGTATACATTGCACCATAGAACACTGGTTTGAATGTGGTCAAAGGACTGTGGGTTCAATGCACCAGAAACACAGAGCCAAGGCAGCAAAGAAAGGAAAGGAAAGGCTGTGGCTGCTGTCTAAGATGAAAAAAATTATTTTCATTTAATATCTTAAAGCTGGAAGAAGCCAGGTTTGCATTTCATTTTTGCCCCTTAAGGGAAGATTTAGCACAGTATTGTTCAGTATGTAAATTCTAGTTACAGCCTAATGAGATTCCTACAAAATATTCTATTAATGCTAAAGGCTCTGTTCTAAGATTGTACTTACATATGTTGCTTATCTTTTTCTCATCAGGGCTCTTTTATGCTCCTAGATGAGTTTCTCAGCTGGATCATTGTAAAGTACACAAATTATGGGATTGCTTACCTGCACTTCTAGGAGATTAACTCACATGTTCTACCACCACCCACCTGGAACACGGAACACCTTTGTGAGCCAACGCACAAATCCACTTAATCAGTGACCCAAATGTGAAATGCAGACATGGTACCATGTATAATCCTGGTATAAATATCACTACCTTACCTCTCCACTAAATTCTGCAACATCAAAGCCAGCTGATCTCTTGGAATAGTTTATGGGAGGCCAGGGAATAGCAAAACCATCTCATCTCTGCAGTTTCCAGCCTGGAGAGGTGGTGTGATACGAGACTTCAAAATGAGCCTCGTGTCCCCAGAGGGAAGTTTGCCTTACAACATGCAATGCTTCATTAGCACGTGTATCACTGTAATGAGGAGGTACTTATACCACTGAACTTGCATTACACAATTATACATGCACCATGCAGATGTGGATTGGAGGATTGCAATGAAGAGTTTAGGTATCATCTCCTTTCCCAATTTGCTTCGACCAGTATTTGTACCTCAAGCAGAAGTGAAAATCAATTTTGAATCAATGCTACTTAATTTAGGCTACAAGCAGTACTTTTTTTTAAATTACCACATCTAAATTTCTACGTGATACTGTGATTAGCAATGCTAAAATATAATGTTAAAATATAAATGTTTGATAACCTATTAAAATCCTTTAAATGTTCATTTAAAACTATACTGAACCAGTAGTGCCTCACAAATCTTAATGAGCTGAAGAATATCTTCTCATTCAGATTAATTCCTTGAATGTTGGAGAAATGGCTATGAGCTGAAAAGCCAGCAGGCTTCCTCTTTCAGTTTATGACAAGAAACTAGGAGGAAAAATATGCCACCTATTAATTCAAAAATTTAGAAGAAGTGGTTCCAGAATATCAAGCAGTTAGGTAGAGTTCCCTCTGTACTCGTGAGGTGTTCAGCCTTTGCACAATTCATTTCCTACCTCTTTAATCTAATTTGGCTCTTCTGACAACTGTGCTGTGCATGCATGGCCATTTTCTGATATCAGAATATCATGGAAATTCTGTCAAATGATGACTGAAAAAACTCTAATTGCCATCAAAACTGATGGAAATTTTCTTTTTTACTAATAGGTATGTAACCCAAAATAAATTTTGGATAATCTTATTTTATTGATTCTTAATACATCTCAGCACTCTCTGGACAGTTTTATGCAACTAATTAAAATTATATTTTACATTTTATCATCGAAACTAAATTCCTACTCACACATGGCATGACAGAAGTAGAGCAGGAAGTTAATCTACTGACTTAAGTAACATTACTCATCATTTTTAACACCCTAAAACTAAAATAATATAAATTGTGTTAAGACTGTAAAATTAAT
>VZTT01042044.1:82186-102488 GCA_013400855.1 Buphagus erythrorhynchus | reverse complement strand
GAGAGGGGGAGGATTATCCAGGGAGATGTTCCAGTGCTCCCAGGGTGCTGTGACTTCCCAGTTTGGAGGTGACTGGAGGACACTCAGTGAGGTTTTGTTCAGCAGTGGAGACCAGGGAGGTTCTGGTTATTCCCCTTCCAGAAGCAGGAGAGGATCATGGACACAGCCCTGGGAGCAGTGAGGTTGGGAAGGGCACCTGGGGTCTTCTCCCAGAGCCCTCCTCACACCTCAGAAATGCAGTGAAAAAACCACCACGGCCTTGAGATGGCCAAGGAGAGTTCTGTGGTGGTGGCTGGAGGTGACAAGAGGGGCAGGAAGCACGGAGCCCTGCTCAGAGCAGCTCTGGGAAAGGTAAAGGAAGCACAAATGTCTGCTTCCCTTTCAGAAACAGCTCTGAAAACTGAGGGTGAGAGATCTCCCAGCTGAAAAGCCAAAGCACCCAGTGGGGTGTTGCCCTGTGTTTTCACTTAAAAATGAGAGATTTGATTTTGAGCTTTGCTTCTTGGTGGCATCAGAGCTTTGGGGTTCTGGAAATGCCCAAACCATGAGCTGTGACAGCTGCTTTGCTTCTTCATGGCATCAAAGTTTTGGGTTTTCTGACAATGCCCAAGCTGAGCTCCCATAACATCAGAGCTTTGGCTTTCTGACAATGCCCAGGCTGAGCTCCTTTATGGCATCAAAGTTTTGGTTTTCTATCAGTGCCCAAGCTGAGCTCTCGTGACATCCAAGCTTTGATTTTTCCATCAATTCCCAGGCTGAACTCCTTCATAGCATCAAAGTCTTGTTTTTTTCTGACAATGCCCAAGCTGGGCTCCTTCATGACACCAAAGTTTTGGTTTTCTATCAATGCCCAAACTGGGCTCCTGCATGGGATCAAAGTTTTGGTTTTCTATCAATGACCAGGCTGGGCTCTTTCATGGCATCCAAACTTTGTTTTTTCTGACAATGCCCAGGCTGAACTCCTTCATGGCATCCAAGCTTTGTTTTTTCTGACAATGCCCAGGCTGAGCTCCTTCATGGCCTCCCAACTTTGTTTTTTCTGACAATGCCCAGGCTGAGCTCCTCCATGGCATCCCAACTTTGCTTTTCCTGACAGTGCCCAAGCAGGAGTCACTCACCTGCTTTGGAAGCCGCCTCTGCAGCAAAGTCTGCAGCAAACTTCTTGAGCACCTCAGCACTTTCCTCCTTGACAAAGAGCCCGATGAAGTTGGAGGATGTGTAGAGCTCCAGGGGCAGCGGGGCAGGGAATTTGCATTTCCAGCGCATCACCGTGGCCTGCAGGGCTTCTGTGAGAGCATCGACCTTGCTGTCCTCACACTGCCAAGGAAGCAGGACAGGCATGGCTCAGGAAAAGAAAGGATCTCAGTGGGTGTCAGTGGTCTACCCTTCCCCTCATGCAGTGAGAAAAAGCACAGGGGCATGGGAAAAAAAAAAAATAAAAATCTATGTTTAGAAATCCTCGGCCCCTCCCTTGTCCTCAGAGCAGGATCAGCTATCCCCAAATAACCTTCCCAACCTCCCCCCACCCATTCTCACGCTAAGGATCACTGGAGAGGATGAGAATTCAGTCTTCTGCTGCTGCTCTTCCCTGAAAACAACAGCTTAAAAACCCAATCACCTCCTCCAGAAGCCCAAGCATCAGCAAAATCCCCCCAGCTCCCCCCCTGAGCCAGGATGGAGTCTCTAGGCTGAGCCTGGCAAGGAATGGCTAAAGGAGAGAGGAGAGAGGAGCTGTGCTTTACCATGAAGAACTGGCAGAGGGTGATGTGTGGGAAGATGTTGTGGGCTTTGTTCTTGCCACAGATCTGCTTGGACTGCTGCCAGAATTCCGAGAGCTTCTGTGCCAGGGGCCCGGTGGGGCGCAGGTACAGGACGTACTCCCGGGGCAGGGTGTCATCCAGGAACGGGTCACCCACGTGGGAGAAGAGCCTGGCAGGCAGGAAGAACTGTTAAATTGAGGAATAATGACACATTTCTTCCCCCAACAGAACCAGCTTCCCCTGTGCTGGCTGCCATTCATTGTCCCTTGATGGGAAAAAGCAGCTCTGCCTCACTTGCAGCCCATTAGCACTGCTCAGTAATACAGAAAATTGGGTTTTACTCGCAGGCAGATGCTCTGAAGATCTAACCCAGGTCACTGCTTCTGCCTTCCCTGCCTTTCAGAGTGCAAAACACAGGGAGGAGAGCACCAGGAATTGCTCCACGTCTCTGAGAAGGCAGCTCTCAGCTTTTCTGCTCAGCTGCACAGAGGGGGGGGCTCCTTCTCCCACCTGCTCCTGCTTTTGCTGCAGGGCACAAACCCTCTCAGACCAGGCTCATTTCTGGATTGCTTATTTCACTAATCTCACTAACTCTGCAGGAGCTTTTCACACAACACCCCTGTTTAAACATTCCACACTCTAATGGCTGAAACCCTAAATTCACCATTTCTTCGACTTTTTAACATTTATTACTTCATACCAACCAGTCGCATGCTGCTTGAACACTCCTTCCACCTGTCGATGCCAGCGCTTTTTGTCTGCAAAGAGAGCAAAATAAAAAGAGAATTTCAGTGCTGCTGGGTCCTACTGCTGTGTGTTTGGACACTCACGGGGTGCCCTTTCCAATTCTCCAGCCCCTAAGGCTTTTTTTAAAATTATTTTTAATTTTTTTTGGATGTGCCACCTGTCAAATCCCCGTAAACTGTTTGAAAGGCAAAGTCATGCAGCCAGCACAAAAAATCAAATATGGACCTCTGGTTTTCCCCCACTTTTTCTGGACAGAGAAACACCAGCATTTAACAGTCTCTTTGATGGGAATTTCAGCATGAAACCCCAAAGATTTGGGTCTGAAAGTGCAGGAGTTGCACTGAGGAGAAGAAAAATTCAACTGCCACGAGAGGGCACAAACCAGAGATTTTCCAGTTGAGAAAAGTTCCCTTTAGTCCTTGCTGTACTCAAAGAGCTCTTTTGCTTCTTTCCCTTCAGGATGCCTCTAAATCCCTTTTCTCTCCAGCTGGGAACACCCAGAGCTCCTGTTCAGAGAGTTTTCCAGAGCAGACCAGCACAAACAACAACTTTAAACATGGAATTGTTTTCCAAATGCTCGACACCAGCACGGGAAAGCAGCTATGGATCAGCTCAGCTCTGTGGCACCAGGGACAGCCAAAGGGAGGGATTCACCCAGAACCCAAATGGAGCAAGAATTCTGAGTGAAGAAGGCAGAAAATGACAGAAATTTTAGGGTCAAGGGGCAGAGACAGGCGCTCTGTTGGGGAAGGTGCAGAATTCCCCATGAAAAGGTGATTTCAAAACTTCCTGCTTAAGGGAAAGGAGGCAGATCCAGGGTCCAGCCTGTGGCTCTGGGATCAGGGCAGCTGGGACCCTCCAGGACTTGTGACTGTGCTTGTGTCACCCCTTGTGTCTGCAGTGGTGACTTTCAAAGTGCTCTGACAACTGAGGATATTCCTGAGTTATCACCCCCCAGCCTCAGCCACGTGCTGTTGACTCAGCTGTGCCTTCCCCACCCCTTGAATACACATTTTTGTTCGTTTGGAGGGTAAGAGGAAGGCAGAAAGATAACGCTGCAAAAAAAAAAATTAAAAAAAAAAAAAAGGCTGTGTTGCAAATGTGTGATGATGAAAACCCTTCCTCCCCAAGCAGTTTTGCTGCCCCTGTCTGCCAGCATTCCCTGGAGATCAGCAGAGTGCTGGGCCCAGCACCTGCCCTCCGGGGGGATGGATCTGGGGTGGTGAGCACTGTGGGTTGGTGTTTCTGCCTTGCTGACCTTGCCCTGCTCTGGAAAATGTTCTATGCAAAGCAGCCACTGCTTTGCTTTGGAAAGCAGCTCAGGCAAAGGAGCTGAAAGATAAGGGGGACCTCTAAAAGATAAGGGGGAACTTTCTAGGAGCAATGCCTGGGGATTTTTCCTGTCCTGCTTCCATCATCTGTTGTGCTGCCCTTGCTCAGTTCACCTCCCCTCCTGCCTGGGTTGTTTCTGCTCTTTAAAACACACCCCAGATGTGACTCTGCAAAAGCCTCCTCTGGAATCTGTGAGTGAAAACTCCCAGAACAGCTCTGGCTCTGAAATGAGCATTTTCTCTGGGATTTCCTCTGCCCAGACACCAGCACAGACCTCTGGAGGAGCTGTGCACAATCCAGGCTCCATCACCCATCCTTGGGGACTCTTCTCCTTCGTGTCCTGATGATTCCTTGGAATAAATCACACAGAGAGCTCTGCTGGAATTAACTGCAGCTCCCTCAGTGCTTGGGGACCCCGAAGGAAAGCAGAGAACATGAGGCTGGACCCACACGTTTGTTCAGGTGTGATTTCCAGAGCTGCCTCCATCATCCACAGGGACAATCAACTCCCTCTTCAATTAAATTTTCAGTGTGAGGAGGAAATGCTGCATAAAGCAAAAAAGCCAAAGGGTATTTTTATCCTGGGACCTGCAATTGAGAGATTTCTTTCATTTTTTTTCCCCTTATTTTTTAATTTAGTGAAAGGAATGGTGATGATAACTGATTAGTCTCTGCTTCCATCCCAAAATCCCACCCTGGCCAAAATCTGGAAGGACCCATCCTCCATCTCCCAAGCCAAAATCAGCTTTTTAGAAGTTGAGTACTCAAAACTGGTCACAGCCATGCAAAAGTGGCCTGATTTTCACAACTGCTGAGTGCAGTGGGAGCTGGAAAACACATCCTGCTCCTGAGAAAATCAGGTCACTTAATTAGGTGACAAATTATGGCTTAGGTGCTCAGATTTCCTCACGCTGGGCAGCAAGTGTTGGCTGGAGCATTGCAGAAAAAAAAATTGTGACTCAGATGAACCAGAAAAGAGGAAGAAGTAAGAAAATAACTTATTTTCCAGAATTTACTAGATTATATCACTGAGTAACCATTTCTGGTGATGCAAAATGGGTTCAGGCAGGGCATGAGAAGCTTTGTGCAGCACTGCTGGTCCCCTGAGCCACCCAATTCCTCCATCTCTTGGCTTCTGAGATGAAGTGCAGGGAAATCATTTAACAGCACCCAGCTACATGGAATAATCATTTTGAACAGACAGCAAGGCAGAGCTTCTGTGCAACTGCAGGTCTGGAGAATTCAGGGAAGGGGAAAGAAAATCCTAATAGCAATGTCTTCCAAATGCACAGCAGGTATTTTATCCACCAGGAAGAATTTAAATATGTTTGATTCTTCAACCTCAAAGCCCTCTCTGTGACACTCTTCAATACCAAGGCCCAAGGAAAACCTTTCCCCACTCAATCACTGGTTAAACAGGATGAAATATTTCCAGGAAGCATCCCAGCTAAACAGTGGGCCCCTTGGTCCAAAATATTCCAGCAGAATTGGTGCTGCTGCCCTGGCCCACACATTAATGTGTAAATGGTGCCCATTTTAACCCCAGCCCATTTAATGGCTGAGCTCTGAGAGCTGCAGAACTTCACTCCTCTCTGCTGAAGGATTTTTGGCTTCCTGTCACTTCTGGCTGGGAGAAAAAAAAAGGGGGAATGTCAATTCAGCTCGGAAATATATATCAATAAACATAAAATATAATGGCCAAGTCCCATTTGCTTCAGAGGAAATGACTGTAATGGGGAATGAGGCATCAACCATAACGAGAACCTTCGGCCTCAGAAGCACCACAGAAAATCCTCCCTCTGCTGAGTGCTCAGCCTTCTGCCTCTAGTCCAGTTTAAAAAGTGTTTTTAAGCCCAGCTTAAAAAAGGAGGGGCTGCCAGTGGCAGTGAGCAGACAGTGGGGAAGGCACTGCAAACAGCAAGAGCAAGGCATGGGGGGAACTATTCTGAGATAAAATATAATGCAGATAATGATACCTCACTAAAAAAGTGTGCAAATTTCAGGGGGTTGATGCCTCTGCAGGGATTTCCACTGGCTATTCTTTAATTTCACTAATTGTGCCATCAGCAGAGCTCTGTCTGCAAGAGGGACCCGGTTTTATTTGGAATTTCTGCTCTCAGAGGCTGCAGATTTGGGAATGAGCCCTGGAGGGATGGAGGAAAGAGAGGGAAGGACCAACCCTGCCCTTTCATCCCATCCCTCAAACCCACACAAACTCCTTCCCCCTGAGCAAAACCCCTCTGAGGGATGAATTCATCACCTGAGTCTTTGGCCCATCAAATATTTCACTGTGTCAATAAGGAATTTGGTTTTTTAAAAATATTATAGAAGTACTTAGCTCTCCTCATCAGGTCCCACTCACAAGCCTGCCTGACAGGGTAAAATAGGAATTACAGCCCACAATTTATGCCAAATAAGTTTGAAAGAAGGGTGCTGTCAAACAGAGCATTTTTCCTTAGGAATACAAAATAAGCACCTTCATTTTTGCCTGTTTGTGCCTATAAAACATATTTATATAAACATATATTCAACTAGCTCTATATATCTATTTAAAGCTTGGCTTTTTCCATCTCTGTTGGTTTCTGGTAAAAGAATAGAAAGCAAAATGTTGGCTGGCTCCAGGGAATAGGAAAAAAAATAGGAATTTTCTGCAGCTGCTGTTTGAAGCAGATGTGTCAGTGCAGGTCAGGAGCCCAATATTTAAATTTCTCCTTGCCTTACGTGTCAAAGTCATGGGGTGGGAGGTCCCAGATTTGAACTCTGCTCTATAGCCTACAGTAAAGCTGTTAAAAATTCTCCACAAACAGTAAAATTCTCAGTATTTTTTGTGGTTTTTTTTCCACATTGCCCACTGAGTGACCTTTTTACAGATTCCTGAATTTTTGCAGTTTTCATCAATTGTTTATTAACAGTCCAACAAGGGGAATGTGACTGTTTTAGACTTTCACTAAACAACTACACATTGAGGAATGATTTTGCAGGGAAAATTTCTGTGCACTTAATGACTTGGTTTTGTGATGTGGGGAAGATCACCCAAATTCCTGGGTGCCATGAATTCCTTAATTATTCTGCACACAAAACCAGCCACAGTGAGGTGTTCTTCCTAAACGTGCTGTGCCCCTCTGAATTCTCAACATGCAGAATTCACTCAGCCACCCCCCAAAAAAAATCACATGATGACGTTTGTGCTCTTATTTGGGTGACCTTCCTGCTATAAATAGGGACAGGACAGGAAGATACCACCAGGGATCCAGTTCCTGTTTAGGGCAGGGGGTTGGGGATGTTCCTTTTCTGCATCTGGGAAGGAAAAAACAACAAAACCCCGCGGTGTTTTTGTGAGGAGAAGGACTCTGATATGAGAGTGTGGCAGGATAAGGAATTTATCTCCCTTTGCTGAGTTTTACCTTCACTTCTGCTGCTGTTTTCCTGCCTGATGACAGAGAGAAATCCCTGAATTCACTGACTTGAATTGCAGCCACATTAGAGCATGAGCTGGTTTTACACCCCAAAATCCCCTTTGGGAACATTCTGTTCCCAACCCCTGAGGTCAGCAGATCCCAAAAACACCCAGGTCCTGCCTGGAATACAGGAACTTCCAGAGGGGAAGTTCCTGGGAACACGGGGACTGTGAGATCTCTGACTCTGCTGCATCCTGAAGGTCACGGAGATGTTTATGGAAGGTGCCTGGTGAGGCTGGAAATTCCCTTCCTCCCCTTTCCCAAGGGCTGGCTGCCTATTCCCAGCTCTGGAATAGCAAACAGGGAGGAGAGGGAAAGGGGAAATTGTGATCACAAATAAATTTGGGGATCACTGTGCTGTGTCTTTGTAGTCTCCACAATTTCAAATGTTCCTTTTTTTGGTTTTTTCAGAGGACAAGCAAACTGCAGCCTGGCCACAGGAGGAGGAGGAGGATGAAATGATGATTTTGACAAGCAAAGAATGAGGGCCTGGGCATGTGTCTCTTGCTTTTTGGAGTTATGTAAGATTTTGAAGGCGGATTTCTCTCCCCACATGTGCACCAAGCCATTCCCTAATCCCCTGCTCAGCCAGCTTGTTAAAGCACGAGGAGAGGGAAGTGCAGGCTCGTAAAAAGTGGCCGGGATAAAAGGCAGGAATGTAGCAGCCATTTACCATTTTCAAAGAGATACAGGGTTTGAAGAGGCAGCAGGATATTCCCTTCCTTAGAACAACAACCGTGCAGCTTTCCAGGAGGCGTGGGCTTGGCTGTGCAGGTCCTGCCATGTCCCTGAACAAGGCTCAGGTTTTGGGGCTGATTTGAATCTGTCACACCCCATTAAAATTCCTCTGGCCTTTCATTCTCCCCTTCAGCTGCAAAGCCCTGTCGTTAAGTTTTGCTTATAATCCTGATATTGGTTTTCTTTTTAATTTCTGTTTTGGATGACATTTGCTGTCTGGCTTCCTGGTTCACTTCCTTTAGCTTCTCTCCCCATGTGCTAATCTAAAAGTGCTGCTCAAACAAGCTCTGAAAATAGCAGGAGGCCTGAAGCTGGGAATTTAAGAAAATGATGTCTCACAATTCCCTAATAAACCCACAAAAATTGGCAGCACCTCAGCTGCCTGGTTCAGATTCAAAACTGTGATTGCAGGGCAGTGGGGACTCGGTTAAGGAAGGTGAGAAATAACTGCTGCTGTTAAAGGTTCTGCAGAATTGTGACCATTAGCAAAACAGAGATAATACAAATAAATTCACACAGAACTGGAGCACGTTCAGCAGGGGCTCGTCCCTTTCAAACACCTGATTTTAACAGCGGCCAGAAGGCTGCAGTGACCACGAGCCCCTCATCACGGGGAGCAGCTTTCATCTCAAAGCTATTACTCCATTTTTAGCTAACCAGGAAGACAATGTCCTTGCAAGGAGCCAAGCTGGAGGTTTAAGGATGCTCCAATGCACCATCTGGAGGCTCAGTGATAGCCAGAAAAGGAAGCAGTTGTCACGCTGATTGGAAAGAAATTAAGTCCCTGTTTGAGGCAAACACGGCTTTTTCTCCTCCCTAATTGCTCTTCTCCCTATCCAGGAGATTTGCCACAGCTCTGCTTCTTTTCCAAGCTGTTCCTCATCGCCACAGCCCCTTCCTCCCACCAGCAGTGGGGTTTAGGCGATGGAGCTGCCATGGGATTGGGAAGCAGGGCCAGGTGGCTGCTCCTGGCACCCCACCAGTCACCAAGGTCCTGCTGCCACCTCAGCTGCCACCTCTCCATCTGCCACAGCCTGCCTGCCCTGTCCCCAGTGCCCAGCACAGCCCCACAAACCCTAAATCCAGGATGGCACAGCTCCCTGTGCTCCCTTTCTGCCCCCAATCCTCCAGCCCCTCTTCACTCCTCTGTGCATCGAATTTGGTAGTAGATCTTTAGGAAGAGTAGGGAAAGGGAAAAAAAAAAAAAAAAAAGAAAAGCCACAAGTAGCACTTTAAAGTGCCAGTGTTAACATTTTCCAGCTTCTTGGGGTTTCAAAACAGGAAGTTTGGGGGCGGTGCAGTTGCACAATTTGCCAGAAAGCTGCTGTTCTGTGAAGATGGTGACACAGGGCTGTACCAGGAACTCGAGCCCCGATGGCCACCAAGGCTGTGACTTTCTGGGACTAATTCTCAGCAGGTTTTGATGTGCTGCTCCTGTCTGGGGAGCCCTGTCTGGGCTCCTGCTGGCTGCCAGTGGAGAGCTGGTGTGTCCCCCAGATCTGAGCAAAGCTGTGCTCAGGGGAGGTTTTCCCAGGCTGGGAGAGGAAAGGAGCAGAGATAACACTGAAAACAGAGCACTGAGCTGCTTGGCTGGGGTCTTGGGAGGAAGGCTGTGATGTAAAATTCCCCTGGGTGACAGGCCAGGGTTTTGTGTGCTGCACACCCTCACAGGGGCAGTCAGGGTTGGTCTGAACTTGCTCTGCTCGACAGCCACCAGATTTGGACTGAGGTGCAAACAACAGGTTTTGGTCAAAACTTTGTCAGGTTGGGTCCTGCACAACCAGATCACAGAATCCTGGGATGGTTTGGGTTGGAGGGGGCCTTGGAGATCTCCTGGTTCCTCCAGGGACACCTGGCACTGTCCCAGGGTGCTCCAAGCCCCATCCAGCCTGGCCTTGGGCACTGCCAGCGATGGGGCAGCCACAGCTCTTCCAGAGCCTCACCACCCTCATGGGGAAGAATTTCCTCCATAAATCCATTCATTTCAGTCTCTTTCTGTCCAGTGAAGAAGGGAATATCCTGTTCTTGCCAAAAATGGGGCAGTTCAGCCACTCCCATCCCAACATCTGCACTCAGCTTAATTTGAAGTTCTTAGCCCTGATCAGGTTTTGCATTATCTCCTGCAATGTTCATTCTGACCCCTCGTTTTCCCCTCTGATTTTCCCTGCTTTAGGGGCAGTGTCTCCCCACCCTGGGGACTCTCAGAGGTTCTGTGTGCTTGTGGGCTCCCAGCTCTGTTGAAAAGGCAAACCCTAGAGAGGGAAAATGGGAAGTGGACGCCTGGCAAGAAGCTAAGCCTGATCTCACACCTAAAATAGAGTCAGCAAAGCAGCAAGAAGGAAGTCTAAGAAATTAAGGAAGGTGGAAGGAAGAAGAAGGGTGGGGTGCTGAAGTAGTTGGGTCAAAGGCAAGAAGAGAGACTGAAAATAACCTCCTGCTCTAGACAGCTCTGTTCAGGAAATTTTTGAAGCCTTGTTTTCAGTACTACACAAAATCCACAATATTCCAAATTATGGTTCCTCACTTTTTTGTGTCTTCTAGAGAAGACCAATATTCATTATGCCAATATTTATTATATCAATATTCACATGGAGGTCTGGCCAAGAAGCCCAAAATGCTGTAGGAAAAGGGGGACAAGAGGGTTAATGCAGCAGATGATGAGGACTGGCTACTGACTAAAACAGCCCCTAAAATAGAATTGGGGCTGGGAGTCCCCAGTGGTGCTACAAGCTCCATTTGGGGGTGAGAAAACACACACAGGGCTCACTCAGAGATTCTGAAGTGTGTGGTTACAGCAGTGAGCTACAGCTAAAGTCAAAGTTTCCACCAGGGGAAAGAGAAAACAAGTGAGGCAGCAAGCTCTGCTCTGAATTTCAGTTTGGGGAGATGGATTTGGTCTCCTTCAGGTCACTTTGGAGTCCTCAGGTAATACAAAAGCTATAAAAATATACAATTATTTTGCTGTTTTAACTGTGATAAGTCATAAACTCGTGTCCAGAATTTAAACTCTAATTACAGAATAAATATTAAAAATGACCCTGCAGTGTCTAGCTCAGTAATCTGGATTTTTTTTTACATGAGGTTAAGACAAGAGACTCCAAAAAGTTTCAATCCTCGCAAGGGAAGGGTTAAAAAAAACCCCACATTAAAAATAAATATGTTTGAAGCCTAAAAGGGAACAGGAAATGAAGAATTGTGATAAACTGAGAAACAATGAGATAAAGAAGGATCTAAGAATCTAATGAGAAAACTTCACCACAGGCTGGGAAGATTTCCCTGTATACTTTTCTGATTTTGTTCTGGCCTGTCAGCTCTAAGTGTAAAGCCTTTTTATTCCTGTATCTGATCCTGCAGAATATGTCAGTGAATTACAAAAAAAAAAGCAATAGGAAGACTTCAATGAGACCTGGATTTGGTAATTATCCCTACACCAAAGAGTACTTATCCATCTCTTTAACTCCAAGCATGTACTTACAGACTCTTATGCAAAGCAGGTGCTGCAAGGTTATTGCAAATCAAGGCTTTGGGTCCTTTCTTCCTTCCAGCACAATTTCCAAGGATTTTAAACCAAATGTTTGCTGTGATAAAAGGAACTTTGTTCAGCTCCCTGAAAACCTGGGGATTTGGTGCTGGCAAGAACACAGGGGAGTGTTTTTTGCTGGAGTGTTTGCTCACAAAAATCCCCTCAAGCAGCAAAGGTCTGGCAAAACCCTCAGCCCAGCACATCCCCTGCATGGTCCCACTCCATCCCCTCAGCACAGCCTCCCCCTTGACCCACTTCATGGCCTTTAATTAAAAACTCCCCAATCCAGCAGGTATCACAAAGCACTGCTTACCCCAGGGCTTAATTCTTGTGTTTGTGGGGGGAAAACTTCACCTTCCCCTGCCCCCAAATGTCTGTTTAAAATGATTCTGCAGCTGTGGCAGAGAGCTCAGCAGGGCACAGCCATGGGATGGATATAAAAGAGCAGCTCAGCAGGTCTGTCCCTCCATCATTCCAGTCTCTGCTGAGCCACCTGGGTAAACACGAGCAGTTAAGCCCCAAAAAGTGCCCAGCACAGGGATTCATCCACCACAGGGGGTGGGAATTCCCAGGGCTCCAGCCCTGCTGAAATCCTGCCAGTTTTACAGCACTCACCATAAAGGTGTTCAACTCCAAATCTGTGTTTTTGTATCCAGAATCAACGGGGTGTGGGTACTACAATCTAATGAAATCTCCTTTATCCCCTTCTCTCACCTTTATAATTTTAATTTTTGACACTTAAGAGGCAGCAGCAATGGGGTGGGAATAGGTAAGGACAGAATCCTCATTCCTTTTTGTCACGTGGGTACTACAATCTAATGAAATCTCCTTTATCCCCTTCTCTCACCTTTATAATTTTAATTTTTGACACTTAAGAGGCAGCAGCAATGGGGTGGGAATAGGTAAGGACAGAATCCTCATTCCTTTTTCCTGAGAAAAACTTGTTGTGTATGAGGATCAGAGGCACAGCCTGTCCTGTCCTCCACCTCCTTTATCCAGATCCTTGGCCAAAATTTCCATGGATGTTCTGTGATTGCTTGGCTACCTAAACAGTGGGAGATTTGGGGCTTCCCTTCAGTTCAGACCTTAGCCCACGAGGACTCCCAGCTGAGCTGTGCTGTCTGAGCATGAAGTGGCTTTTCCCATGGATTTTTTTTCCTCCTTTCCCATCCACCAAACCCAGCTCACACCTCATCCCAGCACCTCTCCAGCACTGGGGACACATTTCCTGCCATTGCCAGGGCTGGGGGAGGCCAGGCTGCCCAGGAGGAGCTCTGCAGGCAGGTATTGGCAGGCAGACAGACAGACAGACAGACAGACACACCCCCCATGAGCACCACCTCATTTCCAGAGCTCAGCTCTCCCCCGCACCTCCAGACTGCTGCTGTGGGGGTGTGCTGCTAAAATTATTCATGGGGAAAAAAAAAAAAAAAAGCTTTTTACAACTGAGAGCTGAGCCCCATCTTCTCTGGGTTTTGGTGTGTGGCTGATATCTAGAAAGCAGCCTGAGAAGTGCAGCTTTTCTTTCCTAAACACAGAAGGAGCCTCTTTTGCCATCTGTTGCAGCCTCTCTTGCCATCCTGCTGAGGATTCCAGCCTGTCCTGGGATGGAATCACTGATCCAGGGACAATTCCAGCCAGGAGCTGGCACTAACAGCAGCTTTAGGAAGGAGGAGAACACCCTGCAGGGTTGCTACTTCAAAGCAGTATCTGTGCTCCCAATTCCCCTCCCTCCACCTCTCAGAGTGGGCTCCTGGGAGCTGGAACAAGAAAAAGAAAGAAATAAAATGAATGGCAGGTGCTTACAAAGGTTGGTTGTAAAGTCCTCTTGGTTTTTAAAGGTAAGTTTGCTCTGCAGCATCCTGTGGTCATGGTGAAGGACCTAGCCTCGTGTGAGCTTCCCTTTTGGTAAATATTTAAGAGCTGCCTCATGAAAAATAGGCAAGAAAGGAGAATATATAAGTTGAGAGGAATTCTTTGCAGCAAATTTCGGGGACACACAGCAAGGTGTGTCTGGTAAGTCACAGAATCATGGAATCACAGAATGGTTTGGGCTGGGAGAGACATTAAAAATCATTTCATTCATCCCCTGCCATGGGCAGGGGCACCTTCCACTATCCCAGGGTGCTCCAAACCCCATCCAGCCTGGCCATGGGCACATTTGAAGCTTTTCAGTGCAGTGAGGCCTCTCTCAGGTGTGCTTCTCAAAGGAGCTGAGGCTCACAGGGCTGTGCTGCTCTCCTCTGTGTGTTCCTGGCTCTCTCCAACTTCCTGCAACAACTCCTGAGCTTAGCAGGATATTCAAACCCAGCGTGGCAGAGCTGCCAAGGGTATTTCATGTCTTGCAGCTTCTTATGATAGAAAAGAAATAAAAACAGGCTCTTGGATAGCTGCAGGGGTGCCCCATCTGGAAAAGACTGGGAGGTTATCCTGGTTATCAGTATTAGAGGATCCTGCCATAAGCCCTTGTTGGGAAAGATGAGAATTTAACAGAGGAGTTGTGCAGATATACAGAAGGTTCTACAGGAATGAAAGCAAGTTTTGATATAGAAGAAAAGAATTGCTGAGCCAGTCTTACTGGGTAACTAGAAGGCAAAGAGCAAAGTGAGCTGGAAGGGGCTTTTATGGCTTAGAGCAAAGGATAAACCCACCTCAAACAAAAGATGTTTTTACCAAGCAAAAGGATTTTCACAGGCAAACAAGAAAGCCAATGTTGCGAGCAGAGAAAAGATCTCAGAAATTTCCACAGCAAAACAAGTTCCAGAATTTAACATGTAACTACTAACTCCAATGACTGGCTAGTCACTAACATAATATGGTAATTTTAGCAGTTTTGGTAGGTTGTATGTAAATGTAAAAGGTATTGTGTATGATGGTGATTGGTAGTCAGGTATTAAGGTGCTCTGCAATGAAAAGTGCATAATGCATTGTAACCAGAACTAGAGGGGCTTCAGGACACACAGCTTGCCAAAGCCAGCAGCTCTGGGCTCACCCACGACCCTCAACTGCTGGAACCCCATCTATGCAATAAACAGCATTTTGAGAGCTGGCTGAAGTCTGGAACCTCATCTATGTAATAAACAGCATTTGAAGAGCTGGCTGAAGTCTGGAACCTCGTCTATGCAATAAACAATATTTTAAGAGCTGGCTGAAGCCTCTGTCTCTCTGTCAGGCTCTTACAAGCCCTAAGCCAGGCTGCAGCTACAGGGAAAGCATCACCCTCCAGCCAGGAGAAGGTTTTGGGAGTGGTCCTGGCACTCCCAGAGCTGCTGTTCCCAGCCAGGGCAGGTCCAGAGGCACCTCAGCAGCTCCAGATGTTCTCCTGCCCTGGACCTGCTGTGCTGCAGACAGGGCTCAGCTCTGAGAGCTCACAAAGCATACCAGCACTCTGTACACCACAGCTGCACAGGGAGGGGGCAGGTTTGTAGGAAATGCTGTCCTGGGAAAGCCAGAAGAGCAGCATGTGTGCTCCAGCCAGAGGAACGTGTCAGGTCCAGCAGCTGAGGCTTTGGGAAGTCAGCCAAGAGTGCAGGTAAAGGGCACCCAGGGGCAGCTCTGCAGGAGCCTGCCCTGCCAGGGCCAGCAGCTGCTGCTCAGGGTGGGCACAGACAGGGGACAGAGAGCCCAGCCCTGCCTCCTCCTGCTCTCCCAAACTGCTCCCACCTCCCAGCACTCCCACAGCACCCCCCTGGAAGCACAGGGCAGGAGCCCCCACGAAATGGGGATTGCTCTGTGTGTGTGCAGGTGCCTCTCCTGTGCTTCCCCACGTCCCTGGGGCAGTGCAGGATTTCAGGCTGCAGCTGAAACCAGACCCCTTTTTTTCAGTGCAATCCTCTTTGTTCTGCAGTTTAACATTTCATGCTTTCTCTCAGCAAAGCACGTTGGCAAACAAGGTGCAAATAAATCACGTGGAGGGAGGATGAAGTGAATTATCAGGGCGAATTCTGTATTTAGCAGACAGACCTCGGTGCCATTTGGGGGTTTGGGGATTTTTTTGGATGCTGAGCCCAGCTCTGCTTGGATTCCTGGGTGTGAATGACTCCATCCTGCCAGGCAGGTGAACGTGCAGCGTGCTGGGCTGCACAGAGACCAGGAGGCTTTCACAAGAGCTCAGCATCAGCCTAATTTTGCTCCCAGTGGCATTGAATGAGGCAGAATTAGGCTGGAGCTGAGCTGCTGAAAGCTGTATCCTATCCTCCTCTTGCTGGAGTTGCCTAAAAATAAGGAGTCCAATTAAATCTACAGCAGTACAAAGTATGAGGGAATGTATAATTAATTTAAAAAATCAAAGGCTGTCTTACAGCGCTGATCAGCATTTAGCAATGCTGCCACCAGCTCTTACTCTCTTCATTCTTCCTTTTTAATCAGTGATTATTGTTGGATCTCCTGACAGTGTGATCACATATTCTGCTGGTATTTCAACAACTGCATTCCCTGGGAGCTGTAAACATACCCACAGGAGGAGAATGAGAGAGGGAAAATTTTATTACCCAGCCCAGCCCTGGTCCTGACATTTAACTGGAGCCCTGATAGTGGTGAAGGATAAAAATTTGCTCGCTGTGATAGTCAAGGCTTTCATTTTCAGCACAGCCCTGACGAGAAACTAAAAGCTGAGAGAAGAAATTGCACATCCAAGGTCATCTCCCAGAGTTCTCACTGTCCTTATTGCTGTTTTTCTGTATCCAGCACTCCCAAAAACATAAAAAGGTTTTTGTTTTCGTCTACCAAGAGAGCATAAGGCAGCCACCCGTGAGCACAGGGCTTTGTCACCTCCCAGACAAGTGTTTCACACTTGCACTCTCCCCATGCAGCTGAGGGGAGCTGGGGAGGATGTGCTGTGTGCTCCAGCTCTTCTCCTGGCAGAATCCCCAGGAGCTGCTCTGGATTCACAGCAAAGCTGCAGTGACTCCATCTGGGCCCCCAGAGCAGAGTCTGGCTTTTATTTTGGGTGCCAGCTGTTCACAGTGGGACAACAGCGAGGCTGGCTTTGTGTCACCCCTTCCTGGAGCCTCTTCCCTGGGCTATGCCCACATTTCCCCAATTTTCCCTTTCCTGGTGCCATTTCTGGCTGAATCCCTTCCTTTGTGGCTGGGCTATGCCCACATTTCCCCAATTTTCCCTTTCCTGGTGCCATTTCTGGTAGAATCCCTTCCTTTGTGGCTGGGCTATGCCCACATTTCCCCAATTTTCCCTTTCCTGGTGCCATTTCTGGTTGAATCCCTTCCTTTGTGGCACAGCTCAAAAGCCTCCTGCTACAGCCAGGACAGAACTTTTGCCTGGAGGAAATTCTGAGTGGAAATGACTCCAAAAGCCAGCAGTGGTGGCAGGGATTGTTCACTCTGGGAAGTGGAGGAGCCCTGTGGTGGTGGCATCATTCCCTCTGAGCACAGACCTGCTCCAGGCTCATCCCCAGCCCCAGGGCACCTTTGCTGTGCTGGGGGTGGCTTTTCACAGAGCTCAGATGATTTTCCAGCCTGGAAAAGGAGTGAGATGCAACCCAGAGCTGGAGATCACCTGCTGCCACGCCAGGTTTTGTGCAATTCCTCCTTCCCTCTGCCTTTTCCCTGCCTCTTGCTGTGCCCCATCCATTTTTCCTGCATATTTAGCCCACGGATTCCCCCTGGCACTGCCAGTTCCTGAGGTGGGTGATGTTGTCTCAGGGCTCCTTCACAAAAATCACAGT
Organism: Buphagus erythrorhynchus; assembly: GCA_013400855.1. Lineage (NCBI taxonomy): Eukaryota > Metazoa > Chordata > Aves > Passeriformes > Sturnidae > Buphagus > Buphagus erythrorhynchus. The sequence continues at coordinate 85,247 of VZTT01042044.1, read as the reverse complement.
GCAAGGCTCTCTAATTAGCACAGGCAGGCAGAAAAGAAATAATTGTGAGAGGTGAATTATTCCCAGTGTGGTCCCTGCACTCCCCAGGGGGAGGATCTCTCACCTCAAGCCAGGGAAGCAGCTTTTACATCTGACTCACCATTTCTTTATCCTCAACCAAATAACTTTTGCAAAAAAAGCTGATAAAAGTTATTAGGGAAGGATCAGCCATCCCTAAGTGCAGTGAAATTCAGGGGAAGGCCTGTCCCTGCTGTAGGCTGATGTAGAGCAGCTCAAGGAGGACAAAAAGGGAGCTCAGAGCTCTCAGGGGACTTTTATTTGTACAAACATCAGCCCTGGGCTGTGTTAGAGTTCTTCTGTCTGTTAAACAGAAAAAAAAGAAACTTTTCAGTTTGAAACATAATTTCCTGCATTATTTAATATTCTGTTCAGTGCATTTCTGAAGGATCACCCCTCCCAACAGATTCAGGGTTCCAGGATCCAGCTCTGCTGCTGTCACATTTAAAAATAAAGATCTCTACAGGAGTTTTTTTTATGTAAGGAAGAGTAATTTTTACTTCTCTGTTGCCTTTGCTGACTGGGCACTGGTTTCCAGCTATAGGCTGCTGCTCTGAACTACGCATTTGAAGTTATTTTTGAAATGTGTTATTACCCTGAAGTTGCATCTCTCCCTTTTTTGATGCATAATTTAGATTTTAGCCTCTCATAAATTACACGCCTAAGGAACTGCTGATGCTTCTGGGAAAGAAAAAAAAGAAAAACAACTCCAACAACAACAATAAGACTGTACAAAGTATTCTTTGTGGGGACTGTTCTGGATATGAACACATTTATGCTTCTCTGAGTTTTCCCCTATTTTTGCCTCTGGGGTGTTTACACAAATACAGAACCTCTATTGTTGGGTGATTCACCAAGATCAGGGAGATCTCGTGAATTCTCCCATCATCTGCAGCATGAAATCACAGCCCTTTGTGGCACCCAGATGGATGGATGGAGCAGAAAAGAAATGAAATGCTTTTTCTAATGGAGGAGGTTCTTCCTCGCAGAGCAGCAAGGCCAGGCAGAAAATCTCAAGGAAAAAGAGGATTATTAAAATAGTGAGGGGGTTTGAGTGCCTCAGTCTCGTGCTGGATTTGGTTCTATTCTGCTGCTTGATGTTGACAAATCTATTTATTTTTGGGTGCATTTTATCCTCTGCTCAAAATAGAGGTAGGGAGGTCTTTGCCTGTTGCTGCTTTTCTTTAGGTTACAGAGAATTTCTTCCAAAAGCTGCTGAATTAAAAAAAAAATTCCCAGTGGCTTCCAAATGGCTCTGGCCTTGACATTTCTAATTAAATGTGTGAGCATTTTGGACAAGTGTATGAAATGCCACAGCTCCCTACTGAACCTGGCTTGACATCAGTGATGGCAGGTCTGAATTTGATTAAAATCAGGGAAAAGAAACTTTCTGTTGCAAAGCAAAGTGAAGATTTCTGAAGGCTCTGCATTGTACCTGAGTAATTGTAACTGAGTTCATCTGCTGCCCCTGAGGTTAAAAAGAAGAATAAATTATTGCCTGAAATTATCTAGCCAAGGAAAACTGAGATACTAAGGGGGGATGGGAAAAAAAAATCAAAAATGGGATGTTTTTCTAAGTATTGGAGGCAACATCAGCAGGTTTTTAAGTGAGTAATTTATAAGGGAAGTGATTCAAATGAAATTAGGCACTTTAAAAAATCAGCAAAGTGTTGAGGACATAATAACCTTTGAAGAATTTTAAAAGCTTTTTCACATTCATATTATTGGAGTTACTCACTCCTGTAATTTTACCTTTTTTTATTTTGTTGTTGCTGTTTTAATGGCACAGCTCCTAATATCAAGTGATTATTTCAGAATCAACGAGTTCCATCAGAAAAGGCAAAGTCAATCCATGTCCTTCCTGGCTGGCAAGAAAACAACTTCAGTGTGTCCTAAATCCTTATAGGGGGAAAAGAAAACCCAAAAAACCCTCAAGTTTTAATGTTCTATTAATTAAATCTCACTGTCTTTTAGCTAGGCTCAGGAGTTTCTGAGCCAAACCCTCAGTTTTGCAGATTTCTGTTGGATGGAAAGAAAAAAAAAGCTCAGAAACTCCAACCCTAAAACTTTGTGGCAGTTCCCCAGAATTATTAAAAATCGATGGCATTTTTTTCTGAGGATGTGGCTGATTTTCTCTGTCCCTCTGTGCCATTAACAGGGAGAGCTCCAAGAGCATTTTTGGGGCAATCCAGCACCATGTAAAAACCTCCTCATGAAACTTCCCATCATTTTTTTCCTCTCAAATCAACGTGAATTGAATTATTTCAGACATTTCCCACACTGAAAAATCTTCCTTGAGGTTTTTTTAAAGCTTTGGCCTCCTGTAGCAGCTATAGGACCTTTGCTAAACCCAGGAATACAAAATCCTGGATAAAAGCCAAACCAGTGACAGCATCACACCTTGTCCAAATCCATGAGGATTAAGAACTTTATGTACCCTAAAAATCAACTTTTTTCCCTATCTGAGAGCTCCACATTTCCAAACCCAACACGCAATTTTTGTCAGCGTGGAGAAGAGGTGAAATTTTCCAACTGGGATTTATTTTTGGGCATTTGATGACAACAGAAAGTTCTGCTCGAGCTGTTTCAGCCTCGCCTCACCTTTGTGATGGAAATTTGGAGATGCTGGGAGGTCACCTGGAGGCAGGCTGGGTTTGTTGTACCCCAGGGAGAGGAAAGGTAACAGCACTGCCCCAAAGTCCAACAAAACCCGGCACAAAAGGGCTGGAATCTGCTTCCAAAGGGTCTCAAACAATAATAACCTTCCAGTGGATTCCATCACTTCCGTAATCAACAAAACGCGGTTCCCTGTCCCCTTATCTGGGTGCCAGGAGCTGTGCCTGCACTACAATGGCTGCATTGTTCTTGCAGGCTGCAGGCTAAAATGTATTTTGGTAACTGCTGCTCTTTAGAACACAATTGTCTGCTGACAGTTATTCCAGCAGAGCTTTAACTCCTTCCAGACACAGGAACCTCTTCCAAAAAGATTTTTTCTTTTTATTTT
>VZTT01042044.1:56046-74060 GCA_013400855.1 Buphagus erythrorhynchus | reverse complement strand
AAAAAAAAAAAAAAAAAATTAAAATGACACCACCTACATCCCCCAACCCAATCTCAAATAAACAGGGTTGTTTACTATGTTTTCTCATGTCTTTTGTCAGTTTAAGAGTTGAATCCCGTGTGCTGTTCACAGCCAGGCTGCCCAGGAATGCTGAAATATGCAGGGTGGGAGATGCCCTGATTNAAAAAAAAAAAAAATTAAAATGACACCACCTACATCCCCCAACCCACTCTCAAATAAACAGGGTTGTTTACTATGTTTTCTCATGTCTTTTGTCAGTTTAAGAGTTGAATCCCGTGTGCTGTTCACAGCCAGGCTGCCCAGGAATGCTGAAATATGCAGGGTGGGAGATGCCCTGATTTTCTTCAGGCTGTTTGTTCAGAGGATAAGGAACAATCCCTGCTCTAAAGTACTTACATCTTAAACAGAGGAAGGAATAAACAGTCCATGGGACAGAGGATGGAACAAACCATCTCTGGGATCTCTTAACTCCTAGACAAGGTGGGTCAGGTGTGTTGTGCAGGTCTCAGGTGCTGTTTTATTAAGTTTTCCACTCCCAAGGCAGTGTGGTTTCTGCAGCAGCACTATCATTTTGTGTTTTCCCGTTTGCCAAAAGCTTGGCTGTGTCTGGGAAGGTCCAGCTGGCTGACAAAGTCACCAAGGAGGTAAATCCAGAATGGCTCCAGCTGCTGTGTGGAATTGAAAGCCAAGCTGGGAGCAGGAGCTTGCAGCACTGTTAGGGACAGGGGGATTGGGATTTGGAGAGCAGCTTTCACCCAGTCTGCACCCCCAACACCTTTATCTGTGAAACACCCTGAAGTTTTTGCACAAAACACTATTTTTTTTCAGTGGAATTGTTGTTAGAAATCAGCAGAGGGGCTTTCTGTGGCAAATATTGAGGGTTACACACACTCCTAGCCCAGTGTCAGATGTGTGCAGGATGTGACTGGGGGGTTGGGTGGGGGCAGCCAGCAGTTATAAAATGGCCTGATATTTGGTCACTCACATGACTCTCAGCTTTGCTCCAGAACTGAAAATTGAGACCTGTGTGTGTGACTCTGTTTCCATCCTGTCAGCAGCTGAACCTTGTGTCAGCTCCGACCGCTGCACCTGCTCGGAGCAGAACCCCAGAGCAGCTCCAAACGCTGCTGAGCTTCAAGGGGCTCATGGTCAGATGAGACTCTGCCCTCCCTGCCTGCAGGGAGAAGTTCTGGGTTTAATCCCAGCAGCTGGAGTGCATTTGGTTGCAGAATAAAGGTTCACTCATCCTAAGCATGCAGATCTTCACCATCAAAGTGCTTCTGCCCCAACCCATCTGGGTGGAGCCCTCATCTCCATAGTCCTGCTCTTGTCCCTGGACTTTTTGGCCTCTCACGATTTTCCTACAAGCTGTGGTCAGGGAAAACCCTCTTGCAGTGGGTCTGTTCTGAAGGAAGAGGCTGGAAGGCAGCTGGCCATGAGCTGTGCTCACCTGGCTGAGCTCTTGGAACAAGCTCTGTGACCAAGAATGAGCAAACAGAAGAGGCACAGCTGGATGGAAGGAGTTTTCCCACCCACGTAGCAGACACAGCAGCACCTTGATCTGGCACCAAGTGAGAGCCCAGCTGTTTACTGCTCTCAGTCACCTCTGGAGGCTGTGACCTTCCCTTCCAGGTCAGAGGAAATGGGGTGGCAGGGATCCCAGCCAGGTCACAGCTTGGCTCCACTCACTGCAGGATTCACTGTGAGCCCTTCCAGCTCCTTGCTGCTGCAGATGTCAGCTCACATGGGGCTCCTTTCTCCTGGAGAATGGGGCAGAATCTCCTCCCAGTATTCCTGTATTGCTTCCCCTCCACTTCCAATTCACTGTTATCACCCACCCAAGGACAAGCTCAGCTAAGAACCCAAGGAATTAGGCACTGGGATTTGCTTGTATCACACTGCACCATGACTCTGTAAACTGGTTTATAACTCTGCTCATCCCAGGGCTGGCTCAGAGCAGAGCCTCATGACTGCTCTGCCTGATAATGGCTCGCTCCTGCTCTTGCTGAATAATTTCTGGGGTGTTCCAGCAAGGCTGAGTTCTGGGTATTTAACAGTGAAGTGTGACACAGCCATGCTGGCAGCCAGGAGAACAGGGGAATACCGGGCAGATAAGACTCTCAAACTGAAATGTTAAGATAATTTTTTATCTAAAAGGGAGGAGGGGGATTTCCCACTTCTGCTAAATGCCTTTTGGCTCGCCATCAAGAGGGAATTAAGCTCGATAATACCCACCAACGTCTTGCTTGCAGTAACTTGTGTCCTCAGATCTCTCCTTCTCCTTCAAAAATCAGCGAGATTGAACTCTAGATTTAAACTGTACTTGCTATGGTTTAATTACAAGCCAGATCTCTGCTCCCATTGACTTCACGTGTCTTTGCAATATTATCTTTGAAATCTGCATTACACTCCTACCCTCAGCCTGGTACCTGATGGGCTCACAGCAAAGAAATGCCCAGCCCAGATGAACCATGGCTCTGTTAATCCCTCCTGAAGGCCAGGGTTTAAATCTCTCTGACCCAGCTGTCAAAACTTACACTAAGATTAATAACTAAACTCCTCCAAATGCATTAAAAATAGTTAAGGCCATGTCCATGCTTTCTCCAAGGTCTCTCAATAAAAATATAAGAGCAGCACCCACACAAGTGTTTGAGGAAAGCAGAAGTTTGACTTTATTTTACCAATAAAACTCAGAGTCCTCTCTGCTGAGCCAGAACTCAGGTTTGGATGCTTCTAGATGTGGCTTAAGCCACCTAAAATAAAAGATCAGGAGCCTTGGGCATCCTCTGGAGCTGATGCAGATCTTTATTCAGACAACCTGCGATCACAGCTTGAGAGTTTTTGTGCTTAAAAACAGAAGCAAACACTCTGGAGTGCTTTGAAGATGATGCACTGAGTGGTGGGACTTACTGGCAAGCATTGTGGTTAAAGTACACATGCATTAAGGAAGAGAAATTAGAATTAGGACTGGCTAACAGAAATGTTAATGAATGTGCAAAGGTGAGATTTTATTCATCAAGCTCCTACGAGTGTGGTCAGCAAGACCTACAAATATGTTGTAGGACAGGTTTGTGTTTCCAGTGGCAGCCTTTGCACACAATTTCCTGGTGGCTGCACCATTCCACCCCACAGACCCTCCATGATAATTCACTGGGTGACTGAGATGCATTTTTCAGTTTTATTGCGTGATGTTTGTCGTCAGTCTCATGTTCTTTTCCAAACCAACAAGCTCTGATGGTTTCTACTTCTTATTCTGATGGTTTCTACTGTAGAGAGGGGGGAAAAATAAAGAAGAAAGCAAACCACACATTGGCCACAAATAGCTGCTTAACTTCAAATATCTACTGTAGGAACATTGTGTCTGTGTGGATAAAAGTCTGCATATGCCTGGATGTATATAGAAAACAGGTATTTTCTGTGTATTTGTACAGCTACCAGCCCTAAGGAACCTCAGGGATTTTCAGCACTACAGATCTGTTGTGTTTGGATAGATTTCCATCTGCCTCAGGATGTTTTGGAGGAGCTGCAGAGTTACAGAAGTGCTGCAGGGATGGAAGAAGCCATTTCCTTTCCCTCCCCAGGTTCAGGAGTGCAAAACTGCCCCTGTGCTGGGTCCTGACAGCTTCCCTGGGACTGGGAGGAGGCAGAGCAGGGAGAAAACCCAAATACCAGTGCTTGGGTGGAAGAAGGGGCCTCCACTCTCTTCTACCACTCTCTTATGGCTTGTAAAGATCATGGAGATACTAAAAGTCAGAAGTGATCCAAGAAACAAGAAGAACATGACTTAGAAAAGGTCAGAGCAGTTCTAAAACTTGCACACTTCAGGAGAAGGAGAATCACTGTTCCTCTCCTTTGAGGGCGTCATGAAGAGTGGGGGAGAGGAAGACACAAAAATCCTGCATTTCAACATTTCTCTTCACCTAAGGTGGGCCAGCAGCCAAATCACCTGTCACCAGAGCAGGGCTGTCACCAGAGCAGGGCTGCAAGCAGAGCTGACCCCAGAAATAAGCACTGCTGGCAGATTTACAGCTCCACATTTCTGACCTTTGTTTCCTGCCCTGAGCAGGAACAGTTTCCTGCTGTGCTCCCTCCGATGCTCCCCGGAGAGGGAAGGAATGGAAATCAAGCCAGGGGCTCTTTCTGGGATGTGTTCAGTGCTCTGAGCCTCCACACCATGGGAGTATGAGACTCTGCAAAAGCAGAGACCCTGAAAAGGGAAAATACCCAACAAAAACGCACGGAGCACGGCTGGGAAGCATTAATGTGATGGGGAGGAAAGGTGGCCACGTGTTCCCAGTGATGCTGAACGGGAGGGCTGTGCTCTGCAGCTGGCTGGGAGCCCACAGTGGCCATGGCCACCTCCACATCTGCTCTTCTTGCTTCCCCCAACCTCTGCAGAGGTGTCCCCTGGCATGGGGAGCCTGCTGGGGTGACAGTGACCCGGAGCTGGGTGCTCACAGGGATTCAGGAGCATCCTCAAAGTCAAACCCAAAGTTGATTCAGTGCTCCCTGCAAACTTTAAGCAGTGCCAGCAAAGCACAGCACCCTCTGAGAGCCAGAGGACTGGGTTTGGTGGGTGTTTGCTGCATGGAACCATTCTGAACACATGCAGAGTGGGGAAGTGACTCTGTTCTTAACCAGCCTGTGCTCAGCTTGCTCAGGGAGGCAGAAACAAAATATTCCTTTACCTCAGTCCGTGCCATTCACTGAGATCAATGGCATGTTATTATCAATGGCATAAATATATGTTTAGGTCTGTCTTAAATCAAAACCCAAAAGTCCTAAAGTCCTTCTCTGCCTGCCCCAGCAGATCCCATTCAGCCACCAGCACAGGAGATTCATTGTCACCAATTACTGCAAACATTTCCACGTTCCCAGCCTGGCCTTCTGAGCTGCTGAAGCCCTGCCAATCTCCTGGCCAGGCTTATCACATTCCCAGAGCTCACTGGGATACCAGCAGCACACAAGCCAGGCCAGGAAAATCAATGCTTCCAAAGGCTGCTGCATCCAAGGGAATGATTCCTCTTCAAGGCAGCGTGCTCTGAATGAGGCTGGATAAAGGTGATTGATTTTTGAGGGAGAGGAGCTGCATCTTTGGCTGGGCTTGAAAATTAGTTGTTTAAAGGTAAAAAAAAATCTATTCTGGCTGGGGGAAGGTGCTTGTGGCTGTGCAGAGGGTGCAGGGATGAGGCTCCACCTCTAATGAGGAGAATTGAGAGGGGCTGTGCTGCAGACACAGGAGTGCTCTGCGTGAGAAACGAGACGGGGAGAGCTGATAACGAGAATGAAGAGCTTCCTTTGATTATTGCCTCTCATTTCCTATAATGCAATCTACATCTTGAAAGAAAGCTCTTGTGTTCCGTGTTAGATCCCCCTGCCTCCTCCACGTGGTCAGAAGATCTTAAGCAGCAGCATTGAAAGAGAAAGGTTAGCCTGAAGGAGGTAGAATGTAAACCTCTTATTTTTTTTTCTGAATTGTGAGATGCAATGTAACACCACAGGTACAAGAGGAGCCAGTTCAGATGTGCAGCCAAATCTGATAGGGCAGCAAAGTGCAGAACTTGGCTGTGGGAGCAGCCAAGACAGTGCTGAGAGAACCAGCAAGAGGGGATGGAATTGTTGCCTGGATGCCTGAATACTTTTTAAAATCTCACCCCAAATCACCACTGAAAGCAGCTACTGAATTCCTAGATTATGTCAGACATCCCATCCCAGGTTGTGTGCTCAAACTGAGCTGGTGATTTAGCTTTGGGCAGAGGACAGGCTCAGCTTGCCAGGAGCAGGTGCAGATTTTGGATGCTCCCCTCTCGGTTGTGAAGGGTTTGAGGAGGGTGGGATGCACCTGGCAGCGCTCACACACGCCTGCTTTGCCATGCTGAAACCCCAAAAATTGACAGCCAGTTGGGAAAACAGAAGCTTAATCCTTCTGTCCTCGCCGCAGAGGGGGGGTGGAGATAACACTTATCACCCTGCTGATGGCAGAAAAGCTGCTGGAAATTTCTCTGCCTTCCTCACCCCGCAGTGGAAGCAGAGCAGCCACAGCTCCTCCAGGGCAAAGCCTGTGCTCAAAAGCCTGCCCTTCACAAGGAGATGAGGGCACAGCAGTGAGCAGAGCCAGAGGATGGAATTGCACATCTCAGACCAAACAGGATGCGCCAACACATCAGAGAAAAACCCTCCCTGACCAACACCCAGGAGGAAATGAAATTAGATAATCCAGATAAGCCAACCGAGCAGTTCCAGTGTGGGATGGCAGTGAGCTCACGCTAACACCAGCACCAAAGGACTCCCAGCAAAGCTCCACCCTGCTCTGCACTGGAAACCAAAATTGTCCCAAGGCTGTGCTGGGGAAAACCAACAGAGCTGCTCATGTGTTTGAACTTGAGCTGCACCTTTGAATCCTCTGCCAGCTTGGCACCCAAATCCATCCTGGGTTCCTCCCCTGAGGTGGGACCCACATGTGGGGACCTGTGTGGCTGCTGGAAGCTTTCCCTCTGCCCAACTTTGCCCTAAACTTCAAAAATCACGGGAATGTTTATCCCTTAAACATCCCTCAGCAGCTCCCAAACCTGGCTGGGATGCTGCTGATATTCTCTGCTTGTTTTATCACCACCACCACCACGAAAGCCACAGTTTTCAGGAATTCTCATTGCAACCAAAAACTTGTCTCTGCTTTGACTCATACCTCGAAGCAAAGGGACAATTATCTAATCACAACACTCAATCCCATTTTCATAAGCTCATCTAAATTGTTCAACAGCTTCAGATTACTTCAGTGATTAGAGAGATATTCCACAAATAAACTGCCTGAGTGCTCCTGACACTCAGAACTAATGTGCTGCAAGCAAGGGGAAGATAAAGCAGCATGGAAAAAGGATTCCTTCCTCACCATCACTTACAACCCAGCCTGAGAAACCACAAAATTTCATGTCTATTACTGAAATGAAAGTCACATCAAAGGTCCTGGAAGGTTTGGGGATGTGCTGCAGCAAAATTGAAATAATGTCCAGTGGGTGGGAGGTTGAGGTGGATGTCTGGAACAGCAGCTAATTTCCACCTAAGAGCACATTTTGGGGTTATTTACGGCCTCATGGTAAATCCAAATTACCCAGCTCCAAACCCAGTGCTGCCAGAGCCTCTCTTTGTGTCCTCAGGCAAAAACCTTAAAATGCTTTCATGCTCAGGGAGGTGCTTAATTTGCAGAGACACTCAGCATCCCTCAGCCAAGATTTCCCAGAGTGGCTGCTGACTCCAGCTCATCCATTCTGGACTTGCAGAAAGCCTTGGCTTCCAGACACTGCAAGGCCTCAGGTTTCATAATTAGTTCCTTTCAGTGAATAAACTCAAACCCCAGCAACACAACTTCCTCCTGTGTGCTGCTAAGTTAGATTTTTAGGGGATTTTTTTTTGGCTTTTGGTGATCCCAGGAGGAATCCTGTCCTTTTTGTGGTCCAGACACAACTCCTGTGCCCCATCACTGTCGCATCTTTGATGGATTTATCCTCCAGAACACCCATGAGACAGGGAATTACTGCACTCCTGAAGCCAGAAAAGGCAGCACCCTGCACTTGGAGCTGGCTGTGGCTCCAGGCACCAAGGAAGATGCTGCTTCTGGCCTGGAGGCTGAGTTGTGTCTTTCATTGCAGCTTTCTGTGAGATCTGAGAAGGTTTTCAAGTGACTTTCTGCTGTCAGAAAGGATAAAACAGCCCCTGTGAGTGTCCTCTCCACTCCCACAGAGGCACGAGAGGGTTTTGGGTGCTGGGTTTGGGTTGGGTGCTCTGGCACTCACTGCTCCATCCCTCCCCATGCCTGCACAGCCCCCTGGCTGTGAGGAGGGGCTGAGGTGACAGCTCTGCCATCCTCCTCTTCCAGAACAACCTGCTGACAGCAAATATGTCAAATTCCTGAGCTCTCATCCATGCTCTTGCATGCTCTTGCATCCCATGCAAGCTCCTGGTCCTCTGCTTGGGAAGCAGCACTGGCAGCAGCTACAGGAGAATTTTATTTCAATTTTTCATGGAGATTGGTGGGGAGTGAGCAGAGGGAGGAAATGTTAACATGGCAATCCTGTTCCCATGCTTTGTGATCCCAGAATTTCCTTCCAAACCTTGCCCTGCCAACCTGGCCTCAGGCTCTTTGAGGATGACACATTTCTGTGAAAGACTCTTCCTTTTCTCTGGGCAGCCTTAGCCCTGCCCTTTGAAAGTTCCCTTTGCAGCAGATGGGTCTTTCTGAACCCCCAGAACCAGCAGAGGAATCAGCAGCTGCTCCCTGGAGCTGCCCAGGAGAGGATGGGAAGGATCTCAGCAGGTCCTGTGCCCTTGGTCAGGCTGAGTCACAGCAGAAGCCTGGCAGGACACAGCCAGGGTGAGGAGCACAGGGTGATGCACAAATTCCTCCACGTGGGATGCACTTCCAGAGGAGTTACAGGCTGTGCCAATAAAAGCTGGCAAATTTTAATAGGAATATGTGAGTCCAGCTGAATGCCAGGGACACTCTGCACTTCCAGCACATCATCCTTCCCCCTGGAATTCCCAGGGGCTGAAAGTCTTTTGATCTCAGTGAGGATGAGCAGCTTTGGGGCAGGAAGTGGAGGAAGATGGGAAAGATGCCTTGATCCCCAAAGTCAGGGTGTTTGTAGGAGTTAAATCCTCTGTGATAGCATCTGATGAGCTTCTTTGGGAGGCTGGGTGATGAAATGAAGGATCCTCATAAAGGCTGACCTTCCCATGCCAGTAAAAAATTTTACCTCAGGGAGAAAACAGGAAATACCAGGGGGGAGCAGATCATTTCCCCCCTGCAAATCACACTCTTTTACCAAATCTAAGCAAGACTTTAAAATCTCCCCATACAGCTGGTGTCAGGGTGGTGTGAGGGGCTCTGATTGTGCAGCTCACCCCACACAGACCTCATAGCAGAGATGAACAGGACAGAGGGTGGGTTCCCCTGTGCCTGCTGTGCTTCTGGAGGGGAGCAGCAGCTCTGCTGTGCCATCACAGCTCTGGGGCTCTCTGGGCCCTTCCTGACTCATCCTCTGCTGTGCTTGGCTGATGTGACACCCAAATAATCACAGTTCCCATGGATCCAGCTGCCTGGAAAAGCAGGATTGTGTGCCCCAGGTCCAGGCAGGGAGCTGGAGTCACTATTTATAAAATACTCCATTGCCCCAACACATAAATGTGCTGTGAAACACCTGAGGTTTATATTTTCCTTCCCAGAGGCTTTGGTGCTGACTCTTATTTATGCCCAGGCTTTTTTTGCATTCTCTGGGTATAAAATGGATATAAAATACCCATTTCTCTAAAGGAAATTCTGCTAGCAATGAAAGTTGGGTTATTTCTGGGGAAGATGCTCAGCTGCTGTGTGTTATTATTGCTCCAACAAAGGAAATGGTGCTGGGCTGATTTACACTGCTGGAAGGCTTTGCCCCTCAGAACATGAGTGCATTTATGATCCAGCTATGAAGAGACTGTAAAAGGAGCAGAAATGTGATTTGTAAGGTGCAGCTGTAAACTCCATTCACTCCCAGGCCTGCTCCTGTTGCCCGTGGACTGGTGTGAATGTGAACCAGCTCCAAATCTGGGTTAGCTGGAGATTTCTTTGAATGGAGCCAGGGAGAACTGGCTTCTCCCTGGCTAATATATTGTGATCTGACACTTACTGGGGCTTGGCAGCTCCTCTCAGAAGGAAATATCGATCGTGAGGCAAAAATCCAATATAATTGTAGAGCAAGGGAGCAGGACATCATTGACACCACTTAGAGCCTGCAGTTCTGGAGAGCCCTTTGTCTCCAGTGGATGGCAAATGTTAATTAAGGAGCCCTCTCTGCCACCAGGAGCCTCCATGTATTGTCTCAAGCTGCATTATTCTGTCTGTAAGATGGGAATGGTGTTTATCTGGGAGTAGCTGTTCCTCATGCAGCTCTGGATTTACCCATCAGTCTAACTTGCTGTAACCACTGGGAACAAAAAGGGAGGCAATGCTGGGATCAGGGCCTGGCTTCTTTCTTCCTTCTGGAGGCTCTTTCTGGCTCCTGTTTAGTGTCAGCTCCTGGAGCAGGGAGGATGATTACCTTTCCTCCTTGCACAACAGGGCTGTGGTACATAAATTCACGTTTCTGCTCACAGGGGGAAAATGTTCACAGGGGTTTCATCTCAGCACTAACTCAGGGCTTGAAATTTGCATCATGAAACTGCAAATTGCTCTTGGTAGAATGGGGAACAGCTCAGAAGATAAAGAGCACCACCTCATCTAATTCAGGTGCTCCCAGTGCCATTTAATGCCTGCTGGGGTGGAAATGTTTGGGACATCTTGGTCTCAGCCATCCCAGCATGAGGGGCTTGGCTGAGTTATCCCATTAATGGGATGAGTTGTGGAAGAGCTTGCTGGATTTCATTAAGCACAAGGGAAAGAAAATATTCATTTTTACACATCAGGAGATGAGAAATCTCCCCTAAAACACCCCCAGCTCTACAGTGGCAAATGATGTCACAGTCAGCAGCCCCAAATGATTAACTGTACATTCATGGTGATGCTCTCATCACTAATACTTCATGAAAGGGTGAACAGAACTTGGCTTGTGTCTGATAATGGCAAGGGGTGAGAGGTGGGAGTGAATCAGTTAAAACCTCTTTCCATGCCAGGCTGTGGGTGTCTAACAGAGCTCCCAATCTTTGGGTTCAGCACAGAGGCCAGATATCCCAAGGTTTGCTCAGCCATATCCTTCCAGCAGCATTCCCAAGGTGTTCTGCTGACAGGGACATTGCACGGTGCTGGCAATGCCAGAACTCAGCCTCGAGGACACAGATTTGGTGTCTGGGGAAAGCAGACACCTCCTCTCCCTCATTCCAGGCTCAATTTATCATTGCTGGTTTTCTGTTTAAATTCCATTCAGGTCCTGACCATACCTGAAGGATTTTGTCATACCTGCACATACAGCTGTGTTCTTTTGGGAATCTGTGAGAAATGGGAATCCTGAGGCTTCCCAGGGAATGGAGGAGCCCTCCTGCTCCCCAGGTGTGTGAGGCTGGTGTCTCAGATCTCTACCATGAGTTGTGGGTGTTCAGGAGCACCTCAGGCCCCACCTTTGGCTGCTGGGACTTGCTAAACTTCAGGAGAAATTTTAAGAGTGGGTTTAAAGGGACAGCACCCTATGAGCACGGACAAGAGGTTTCAAACACTGTTTATGCAGGCTGCCAGCTGCTTTCTTATGGCAATTTCAGCAATTTTCTCCATTTCTCACTGTTTTTTTCCTTTTTCCCCTCCACTTTGCTGCTGTCCAGCCCCAGCCTTTGTGCACAGCCAGGCAGCACAGAACGTGGTGGGGGCAGAAAAAAGCCCAGGGCTCTTCTCTTGGGGTGTGTTTGTGGAGGGGTGAGCGAGCCCCAGCGTGGCAGTGCAGCCCATTGTGGGGCACAAAGGCTGCAGAGAGCCTTGGTGCTGGAATCCAAAACGCTGTCAGCTGCTGAGGCACAGCTCCTTTGATGACTCTGCTTGTTGAGGATAATTAGACTGGTGCAGCACAGACACACACACGGATGTCTCCATTCTTTTTGCAATTGCACAGCACATGCTGTGAATCCTCGATGAGCTCTTAGTCAAAACCCAGGGCAGCGTTTTCAACTCTGAGCAAAACCTGGGAGTCCAAATTCACTTTCAAAAGTGGCTTAAAAACACAAAAGTGTCCTCAGGGTTAGCACTTGATATTTAAAACCACCACTTTTTGTTTTTATTTTTAATTTTTTTTCTCATGATCTTTCAAAGAATGGAATTCCCCCCTGACTTCTGCCAGTCTCGAGGGCTTGCAGCATCCTCTGAGCACAGGCTCAGAAAGCAGCAGCAATAATCCAAGGATGAACTTCCAGAGGGCTTTACAAGAGGCAGAATTCTGCAGGAAACAGCCCAACACACTGCCCCTGCCCAAGGGGGAAGGAGAACCAGCATTTAAAGCCAACAAGGCTCCATTCAAACATGCTGGGTATCTGAAATCCTGACTTCCTCCTGCCACTCTTTGTCTTGAGAATCTCATCAGTACATTTAAACTGGCTCCTGACAGTGGTATCAAGTCTGGAGATAGGTGAAGAGAAAGAAAAAGAGACAGAAAAGATAACACTGCTATCTGTACCCCTCGAAGCTGATAGGAAGCTTGAAAGGGAATTGCATGGTAAGGAATAGGTTTTTAACACAGAAGGCACAGAACAAGTTTTCAGGCTCCCTCAGTGACATGTGAGGTCTGGGTTACACTTTCTGAGCTCTCTCCTTCCTAGAGCAGAGGGCAGGATCAAGTTCAGGACCTTGGCTCTGGGACAAGGAAATCATCAGAGGAACGGAAGCCCAAGGAAATGTTTTCTTGTCACCATGTAATTTTAATACCAAAACAAACCAAGTACTCAAGGACCAGGAAACTCTCTGACATCTCTGTCAGCGTTTGCCAAAGTCAGATAGCCTTGAAAACCTTGAAAACCACATCTCAGCAATCCAGGAATGCTGGCTGCTGGCTGAGCCAGGACCTCAGAGCCCATGGAGATGCTGCTCAAACACTGAAATACGAGATCCCAGTGAAGTGTGGGGTGTGAGGGCACTGGAAAGGAGTTTGCTTTTTGTTTTCCTCCCTGAACACACACGAGCTCGTTCTCTGGGTCAGCAAGACCTGCAGGGACTCCCTGACCTTGGCTGAGCAATCTTTGTGCAGGGGTGCTCTGTCCTTAAACTCTGTGCTTGATGTTTGTGGCAGGAACGTTTTCTCTGTGGCTATCAGCCCCGAATATCTGATTGTTCCACGGCTCCCAGCCATCAGATTTGATTAATGGCAGTTGTGTGTCCATTAGATTAATGGCAGTTGTGTGTCCAGCATCCTGAATCACTGAGGTAACACCAAGCACTGCTGCTGCCATTATCATTTTGCAGTGTGATCTTATCACAGCAACGACTCCTTTGCCTCTGATTAGAGATCTCCCTCCCTCTGAAAATGCTGTACCATGTCATGGAAATAGTTGTTCTACCTAGACCAGATCTGAGTCTTGTCATGAATGGAATGAAACTCTGCAGATTCAGGTGCAAGTATCAGCCTAACTATAGATCTGATATCTAAGCTTCTCTGTGCCTTGGTTTTCAGAATATACCATGGAAATAAAGAGCCCTCTGTGGTTTATCACTTTAGATCTTTAAAGTAAGGAACTGTCTCATGGAGGTACCCCAAACACACTGGAGCCACTGGCACGGAGCAACCTGAATCCTGCAGGAATCCTCTCAATCCCACAGCAGAAATCTGCAGTAAAGCCAATGGGAAAAAAAAATTAAAATCCACGTGCAGAGCAGCCACGGGACTGAGTCCCAAATGGATGTTTCTGAAGCCTTCTGAGCACCTCCCTGGCAGCTGCTGCCTTATCTCCCTGTCCCTGTCCTGCAGACCTGCTGGATGCCCTCCAGCACAGATGGACAGAACTGTTGTGAGGCCCCAGAGCTGACCCAGGGATTGCAATGCACAAACCAGAGAGTTCAGAGCTCACACTGCTCCAATCTCATCCCTAAACCCCACTGTGGGCACAGAGCAGGGAACAGAGGCTTGTGCAAGAGACTTCCAGAGCTTTTCCCTTTCTCACCATTTGGGAACAGGTCACAAACCCTTCCTAGGAAGGAAATGTCACAAATGTCCATGAGCAGGACTGGAAATGAAAGTGTTTTGCTCAGATGGCTTCTCTGCCACAATCCACAGCTCAGGCCAAGCCCTAGACTCCCCACCTTGAGTGATCAGCACAGACAGAGCATTAGGAGAAGCTTTTCCCTAAACCCTCGTGGCTACAACACCTGGATTTTCCATTCAGGAGTTCAAGATTTCCTCCAGTGCTGCTAAACTTGGAAATCCCTCTCAATGGAGCCTCCAAAGCTGCTGCTTTCAGCAACATTTCTGTCCATCAGCTCCTTCCCTTGGGATGGGGTTTCCCTCCACGCCCTGGGCCAGCAGAGTCACTGGGAATCAGGAAAATCCTTCAACTGCTTGGGCTCAAGTGGGACTTGGGGCTGGTTTTGGGCTGGGTCCTTGCAGCAGGATGAGTTTCAGCCAGGAGTATTTGCAGAAAACAAACACCATGAAGGAAGGGAAACCACTTCAAAATTGAAAATGATGAGCAGCACTTCTCTTCCACGCAGTAATTTCCCAAACCCAGCTCCAGCCCGAGAGGAAGGAGCGACTCCCAGCCTTGCTGTGCTGAAATCCTGAGATGTTGCTAAGTCTGTTACTAAGCAGCCAATGTCTTAGCAGGCTAAAATCCCTTTCAAAACACCAGAGAAGCTTTTACTGTTTGTAAACTGGACCTGGGCTTCATTTCTTCCACAATAATGAAACCTTTAATACTTGTAAATTCTCTGAGAAGGCAAATCCACGTTGAGCTGGTTTTGTCCAGGTGCAGGGGAATTAACTCCTCCATGAACACAGAGTTAAACCCTTTTGCAGGCCCAGATGAGGGGATGGAACATCCATTTAGTTTTGGAAAGCTTTGCCACCTGTGTCATCTCTTCTGCTTATCAGAGACAGCACAGTGACAGAAAAAGCACAATATCTCTAATTTAAGTGTTCTGGTTGTGGGCAGTGATTTGCCCAGCCTGAGTAATTGCAGGGACCAGGGAATTATCTTTATTTTCTTAGGCCTGGATCTCTTCTGAAGCAGCAGCTCAGAGCTCTGGCTTGAGTTCGGAGTCGTATGCAGCAACTGAAACATCTCAAATTTTATGCACATATGTGAACCCGGAATTGAAACAAAGAAAGCAGGATTCATTCTTTTTCCTCATGCTAGAATTTTAGCTTTCTGGTTTTGAGCATGTTTTGGAGGAGTTTAAAGGCTAACATGAAACTTTTAAAACTTGCAGATTCTGGAGCCACATTGATTTTAGCACCATGCAGGATAAATAAGTTTTAATAATTCAAGTTTGGTCTAATGTCTTCTTCCATCCTGAATGAAACTGCAGTCCATCACTAATTTTTCTTCAATTTTAGCCTTTTATAGACACATTATGGATTTTTTTTTAAGAATCGTTTGTACATGCATAGGAGTTGTAAGTGATCTCCTGTGGTTTTGATGGCCTGTAAATTACTTTGTGCTTTTCTTCTCTCTACTCTCAGGGATTCTAAATGATAGTGAGAGGTGCTGGCAGGCAGACTGGATGACAATTAGGTGGAGCCACTGATGGGAGACTCATAACAAGATGACAAATCATATTTTGGGGCAACTGAGAAATAATATTTGTATGACTCTTTCTGGAGGAATCCTCTTGTTGTGTTTAGGGCATTGAAGCACTGGGGGTTTGATTAAACCTTTGTGTGAACAAGGGTAAAATGTTTTCCTTGGTGCCCAAATTGCAAAATGGGAATTAGAACATCACCTTTGCCTTCCTTGCTTGCTTCAATCAGAAACTACTGGGGATAGGAGCAGCCTGTGGGACCAGACAGTACGTAACCTAATGGGTTAATTGCAAAATAAAATAATAATAATAATGGCTGTGTGCTGGCAAGAGCCAGCAGGGCAGAGCACAGCTCGTGGTGATGGTTCAAAGGGATGACACACTGCAGGGCTCTGAGCTGGTGCCATGCTCAGGTAAAAGCTTCCAAAAGTGGTTTGAACATCATCTTGTGATTTAGAGGAGCCCTGAACTCAAGCTGGTGCTGGGAAGAAGGAAAACAGAAGGGCATGTGCCAAAAAATTCTTCAGGGCATGTGCCAAAAAATTCTTCAGAGGGGGGAACGGGGAAAATCTCCAAGGTCTCAGTGTGAGCTGTGGGACCCTGACATCGGTGCAGATCCATTAATTTCAGTAGAATCTCAGTTCAGAAAGGAAGGACACATCTTTGATGGGCCCTTCATCCCCAGTGCCCCATAAACCACCTATAGGATGGACAAATAAAGGCTTTTTTACGAACCCCTGGATGTGAACCCAAGATGCATGGCAGTTTTGCACTTGCTACCTGACATCCTCTCTTGGTTCCTGCCTGGCTCAGCCCAGTTTCTCCCCTTAACTGAGCCATCCAGCAACACTTGGAAATCCCATTCAGCCTTTCACCTTTGATTATTTTAACACACACAGGCTAGAGCTGAAAGTCAGGCAATGTGAGTTCTGCCCAGGATCTCACCCCTCAATACCACCCTGGGAATTCCAATTCCAGCTCACCCCTGTGTGTGTGACCCTGCCTGGCCCTGCCTCCGTGTCCCCTGCCCCAGTCAGTCCCCCCAGCTCTACCCAAGCACCAGGAGGCTGCTGCTGCCAGCAGCAATGGTATTTTGTGACATGCCTGACAGACTTGTCTGACAACTTGGAGGTTTGTTTTGCATAAGCCACCCAAACAGATGGTCACCACTTTTAAGTACCAGCCTGGCTCGTGTTTGTGTGCACAGAACTGAAATCCCATCTCCCTGAATTCCCTGGCTCCTGCTGGAACTGTGGCTTTGGGGAAGGAGACAGAGGTGGGAGAGTCCTGGGGGAAAACTCTTCTCCATTCCATCTCTGGGAGGGAGACGATGTTTTTACCTTGCTGGTATCCTGATAATTCATTCCCACTTACAGAGAAATTATGAGAGTTAAAAAACATTCTCGGGACCTTTAGGGAATGTCCTTTTGCCAGGCAATCCTTTTCTCTCAAGCTCCCAAACCTGTGTTCCATCCACACCCTACCCTTGGTGGCACTGCTTGGATTTTATTGGGTTTATTTCTGTTTTGCTTCTTGTCTGAATTTTAATGATGAATTATTTGTAGCATTTCCAGCAGGGTGGAGCAGGGGCACTCATTGCTCCTTCAGGTGGGATGAGGGGTCCCTGTCCCAGCAGAGAGCTGAGTTGTCACACAGGGTTATCCTGAACTCAATATCAAGACAATTTTACCCATCTGCCTGGCTGGATTTCCAATAAATACTTTTTGCATTTAGGGATATTTTCCTATTTTTCTGGCCATCTCCCTGTGTTTAACCTTCTCTGCTTTGTGTGATGAAGCTCTGAGTGCATTTGAAAAAATGTCAGTGCTTTTTGGGCAGGAATGTGACCCATAGACACAGTTCCTGAGTGAGGGAAGAGCAGGGCTGCCAGGCAGCCTTGATGGCACTGTTGTGCAGGTAAGAACCACTTTCATTCATAGGATCAAGCTGGTTTTTTTATTTTTTTTTTTATTCCAGCTTCACTGAAAGATTCACATCTTTTCTTCCAGTCGAGCTAAGCATGAAGTCACCAGAGCTCTGCCCTGCTCTTCATTTGCATTCACTGTGTCTGAAAGCTGTGTGCTGATCTCAGTAGATAACTGGCAGCCATAAGGAGAGCAAAGCAGCACCGTGGAGCACAAAAATAAGATTTCCTGCATGTGCTGGTGGATCCATGCAATCCCATGAATCCACAAGGAACATATGCCCTTAAACTGCATGTGCCTGTCTATATTTATAAAAAAAATCCTGTGACAAGACGGGCTGCAAAACCCCGGAGTTCTGATTGATATCAAGAACAAACAGAAAACTTAGGGAGATGAAGGAGCCATCCCGATCCCCACCGGTTTCATTTGCATCCCCAAACGAGCAGTCCCACTTCAGGAGTCACTGTTAAGTTATCATTAGTTTGCTGCCTGATTAATTTAAAGCATAAACACACTCAGGGAGATTACACCAAGGCACGAATTGGGCACGAAAAACCGAACCACTTCGGGCTACATATTGAAATCTACTTCTGTTGCTCCGTTGCTTTTAGGGTGACTTGTACACGGCTTAAAGAAAATCACCCCCGGGTGTCTGAGCTAAAGCAATTTCAGTTTGGGTGGCAAAAACTGCCTTCGTGGCGATCCCCAACTTCGGGACGACACGGGAGGGCTGCGGGGACGGGGGCCGGGGGCTCCTGCTGCCGGGGAATGCGAGCGGAGCATCCCGCGGATCCTCCAGCATCCCCGGGCTGCTCGGGGAGAGCATCCCCCGCCCCGGGAGAGCATCCCCCTGCCCCGGGAGAGCATCTCCTGGCCTGGGAGAGGATCCC
>VZTT01042044.1:32981-49404 GCA_013400855.1 Buphagus erythrorhynchus | reverse complement strand
TATTCTTTATATTCTTTACATTCTTTACATTCATTATATTCTTTATATTCCTTATATTCCTTATATTCCTTATATTCCTTATATTCCTTATATTCTTTACATTCATTATATTCGTTATATTCTTTATATTCTTTATATTCTTTATATTCTTTATTCCTGAGCCCATCCTTCAGGGATAATTCCCTTCCTTCCCATCCCTCTGCCAAGGTGCCTCCACGAGCCTCCCCTTCTCCCACCTCTGCAATATCTGAGACCCCCAGAGTGTTTAAAAATAGAAGGAGCAGCTGCTTTATGGCACAGGGTCCTGTGCTCTGGCCAGATGGGAAAGGACTTTTCCCCCATTTTCCCTCACCTCAAACCTCTGCCACAAGGTTTGGGCTCTGGGAGAGTTATTAGGGCTTCAGGAATTGGGGATTTTTTGTCCATCTCCAGCTTTTATTGCCTTTGGGGCTGAGAGTCCAAATTCAGCTGCAGGTGTGGAATTGTGGGGTGAGTGAAGCACCACGAGTTTCATTAGAAGGGCGTTGAGAATTTGCTTTTCTAGCTCGCATTTCCCTCAATTTTGGAGTGTTTTCCTCGTTAAAATAAAAAAAAAAAATCCACTTTAATTTCATCATAATCCCTTCATTTGGGCTTAGAGTTATGGAGTTGAGCAAGGGTAAGTCAGGAAATGTCCTTCAGATATTTCAGGGCAGGACATGACAGGTGTGGCCTGAAAGAAAAAGAGAAATAGAAGAATACATTAATTTGAAAAGGCTTTCAGCTATTTTTGGCTCTGCTGTGAGAGGCTGGACACTGATTCAGCCCAGAGCTGGGTTCTGTGGGTCCATGCAGGGTGACCAGGGCAGGATTTGCCTTTCGTGGGTCATTAAAAGCCAAACAAGCCATGGATGTGGCAGCAGAGAGTGGCTGAGGCTTTGTAAAGTCAGGCTTTACCCTCTCCTAACCAGGGCTGAGTTCTTCCTTTCATCTACTTGGAAAAGAATTGCAATCAGCAAATATTTGTTTTAATTTCTCCTACCTTGGCACAGCAGCTGGGGGGGCTCTGGACAGTGAGCTGGGACAAACCTTCCAGGTGAGATTCAGCTAAAACCACTGGCAAATTAAAATATTGGTGTAAAATCCACTTTTATTGGTGTAAAATCCATTTTTATTGGATTCTATTGGAAGCTGGGCTGCTCCCTGCAGCCTCTGCTAGCAGGAGAAGAGTTGAGTAAATGAAATATTTAAAAGGCCCCAACTTCCAGCCCTTGTGCAAGAAACATCCTGGTCCTTGGCTGTGTTATCTCGTGGATCCCCTGGCTGTCCCTGCTGCTCTGGTGTGAATCCACTTTATTTCCACCATCATTTATTTGCTGGGGGCTGAGCCAAGAATTAACGTGGTACAACAGAAAGCTGCTGGGATTTCCCCAACTCCCCCACACAGCAAAATGTGCTGAGCTGCAGGAGGTTGTACAAAGTCTGCAAATCTCTTTCTTTTGGGGCTTTTTATTGCTTGGAATTATTTTTTTTTTTTTCTTTTTGGGGTGGTGATTTGTTTAGCTGCATTCCTGAGCCCTCCTTGGATTCCCTTGACAAAAAAAAATGCTTTTGTTTAACAGAACATTGGAAAGGAAGGGGATGGGGTGCTTGGGGTCATTTGAAATCATTCTAATTCTTTGGTACAAATGGCTGAAATTGTACAATTGTTTGGAATAATATGAGAATATTGCATGAGGATATTGAAATAATATGAGAGTTGATTTCATTTGATCTCAAAGACAGGCAGTAACCAGCTCGAATCAATGGAGTGATGCTTTGGTTCCTTTCCTCATTTTCCTTTGGTTATTTTTGCTTTTTAACTTTCCTCTCTTTGTGCATAACAACAGCCTTTGAATGGAGAAGAGCCTGGAAGTGCTTCTGTGAAAATGCTCAGCCAAGTTTCACAAAGTTCATTGAAACAGAAATAATAAAACAGCACATGGCAGAGATAAGCACAATTTGAAAAGGAAATATTTCTAATGTAGTCATCAAACGGGCTTAGGGACATAGGAGACCGACTTTTAATGTTTTTTTATAAGAATTTTATCCGGAAAACAACACTTTTTAATGATTAGAGAAGAGGATTATTTTACATGTACGTGTGTGTCCATTGGAAACACATTTCTGTAGCTTGAGAGGAACTTAAAGCTGTAATTTCAATATGAATGAGCATCATCCAACATCCTGCTCCTGCTGGAAGTGTCTGCAATTTATTTCATATTTAAATCTTCATTAGATGAGTGGCTAAAAGAGAGAGGTTGCTCTGTGTAAATTAAATTCCCCCGTCTGTGGCTCCATGTGTAACTCTTTGCAATCATTTACTCAAATGTTACATTCATCCTTTGGAGCATAAATTTCCATGGAGCTTCGATTTCAGCTGCTTCTCTCTTTATGTGAGTGATGCAGAGAATTAAATACTCAGTCCAAACTCTGATCTGGATTGATAATATTTAGCATAAACCGTGCTCTTGTCATCTCTAAAAAAAAAAAATAAAATAAATAAACCAAATTTCCTGATTAAGACAGTCCTAAAAGTGCACACATGTGTTTAATTTTACTACTCAGAGTATCCTTGTTGTATTCCCAGCAAGGAAATGATTCCCTGGATCTGCTGGGCTGGGGCCCAAGGTAAGACTTGATGTCTTACTCAAGACATCCCACCAAAAATAAATTTGTCAGAGCTCTGCAGCTCTGGAGTCACTTGCAGTTGCTTTCCCCTGCTTGTGTTTTGCATTAGGATTTTCAGGGATAAACAAAACAAGGGAGGCAAACAAGGGAAGAAAAAGAGTTCCTGTTTGCAGATCTCTGCCCATCTGTTTCTCATCCTGCCTGACTCGGGGGAACATTTCCACACCGTGCACATCTCATGTCAGAGAGAGCCCTCCGGGTGAGCCTGGAGCTTCCTCCTCCTCCTGAGCTGCACCCCAGAGCAGGGAGGTGACACCAGCCCGGGGCAGTGACAGCCCAGCCCCGGGGCAGTGACAGCCCAGCCCTGGGGCAGTGACAGCCCAGCTCCGGGGCAGTGACAGCCCAGCTCCGGGGCAGTGACAGCCCAGCGCTGGGGCAGTGACAGCCCAGCCCGGGGCAGTGACAGCCCAGCCCTGGGGCAGTGACAGCCCAGCCCCGGGGGCTGCAGGATGCAGGAGGTGCTCCCTGGGGAAGGACAGAGATGGTCCAGGGTGGGGAAAAGGAGGGAATGGAGCTGGGATGGCAGCAGGGCTTGGTGGCCACCAACCAATCTGATGTCACATCATCAATTCCCTGCCTGATGCTTGTTGGGCTACCTAAACACAGAGGACAGACAAAATTAAGAGAATAAAAAGCAGTTCTATTTATTGAAGGGCCTTCAGGTACATTTAGGGCAGACAAACCAAAATGGACAATGGGTTTGCACACTTTGATAAGTTTGGTCCATTTGCACATTGGGGGTTAATCTTCCAATTACAGCTTCAGGTAATGAAGTCATTTACCCCAAGTTTGCTCCCCCCAACTCACTTTTGTTTCCATCTCTCAGGCCTGAGGCAGTGAGGTGTCCTTGATTGCCAGCCTGGAGAGGAATTGTTGTGTCTGCCCAAAATGGGAGAGCAGCAGCTCACACTGGGTGTGGAGTTTAGAGTTCTACACTGAAGAATTGCAGGGTTACAAATAGATGAAAAATAGAAAAGCTAAAATCCTAAGGCATCAGGACAGAGGTGCTGCCTCAGTGCCAACAAGATATTGAAGAATAAAGATCTTTAATCTTCTGACAAAAGTATATTCTTTTGTTCCTAGAATATACTTCTCCTCTGAGGTTTTTTTTGGAAATGCAAAGACATCCTGCAAAAAATTCTCTTTACACCCTCAAAATAAATAATTAGAAATTTAAAAAAAGAAAAGGTTTTGTTCAGCAAGGTGTTTTTGAGTTGCTCCATGGTGTTGTTAAGATGGAGAGTTGTTGTGGCTGTGCTCAAAGTACAGCCTGAAAGCTCATTAGTCCCATGAAATCTGGTAGGATTTCCTGTTCCAGCCTCTGAAACACGAGAGGAAAAGGTCCTGAAGTGGCTGGGTTCAGATTCCTGCTCTAGGTTAAGAAGTGTTGTCATTTTAGGGGCACTGTGACAAAGAGCAGCTGATGGAAGAGTTGAATTTAGAGGAGAAAAAACATGGATAATTATAAATGTACCCTGATGCAGTCCAGAACTTAAGCCTGGGTTTAAACAACTTTGAACTTAAGCCTGGGTTTAAACGACAGCCTTTGCTCAAGTGTTTGGAGTGAAATAAATGGGATCAGCATCACGAGGGGAGGGGGGAAGGCTCCACCAGGAATGTCCCAAATCTTTCACACCCCAAGCCCAGACTGGATCCTGCTGCTCTGTCCCTGCCAAGGGCTGGATTTTGGTGCTGCACTTCCCTCTTGTGTTGGCTGCTCATACTGGATTTCCTCTGCCTCGAGTGCCCCCCAAATCCTGCTGAATGCAGCTTTAGTTTGCCCTCCTGGGATCCCCCCCTTCCCTAAAATTTTCTGGGATAATTGAATAATTCCCCATGCCATTTTTGAATTTTTTTTTCCCCCCTGTTTTTGTGCACTGAGGGAATTCTGCCCAGCTTGGCAACCACAAGGAGAGGAGTTGCCCTGGGATGGTGACATTTTGACTTTTTGATGAATAAAAAGAACAGATTTCTCCCAAAAGGGAAGGGCCCTGCCTTTCCCCCTCCAGTCCATGGAATTTAAACCAGTGCCAAAACCAGGATCTGTCCCAGAGCTATTAAACCTAAGTAAGGTTGTGTTCCCTGACTTTTTTTAGGAGTGATGAGTTTTTCCATCAGCTACTGTTCTCCCAGCCCTGGTTTCTAATTATTTTTGTAAAGAAAAATCATGAAATAGTAGAAAAGTCATGAAAAATGAAGCACAAGGACTCCAGTTCTTTATTTCTCACTGGGATGAAGAAAGAGCTTGAAGCTACCTAATCCCAGTGTGACTAAAAGTGGCCTTTTCCCTGGTTTTGCTGTTCCTCAGCTTTTTTTCTGGAGGTTAAGGTCTCAGAGAGGCAGTTCAAAGCAGGGGCCCACAGTTTCACTCCCTTCTGCACAAAATTTGGGTACTTTGGCAAATCCCAAACCTGCAACCAACCCAAAGCCATGGTTTTATGGCAGATGGGGTGTTTAGGGCCAGAACCCCCTCTGGCACATCCCGAGTGATGCCTCAGCTCTGGATGTGACACCATAAGGAATGTAGGGTTGGGATCAGCTTTGCTGGAAGGGATTTCTCACCCTGAATATTGTATGGGAACTTTTCCACTCGTGTCTGCCCCAGCCTGGGAGCTGCTCTGCTGAATTTATCCCTCTCTGGGGTGAGATGCAGTTGCTGCTTGGCAGAACTTTCTCCGTGGGTGTTTAAATCTGGAATTCCTTCCTGCCTTCCCCACCCAAAGCAGGTTTGATGTGTCCACCCCACTGCCCCCAGCTATTGATTTGGAGCAGGAGGAACTTCCCAGCAGCTCAGGGAAAAGAAGAATGAGAGCACTTGGTTTTAATGCAGCCCTCAAATGACTCGTTTCCATTTCTCCCCCTCCTTGAGACCTTGGCAATTATTTATGACAAAACAAGGAGGAGGGAAAAAAAAAAGAAAAAAGAATCGAGGTGGAGGATCTGCAGGCCAGGAGTGTGATTGAAGATGAGGTTTGCAGACATGACATGAAGCCTTTAATGGGGCTGCATTTAGGTTTGGCTGGGATGGGATCCTGAGCTGCCTCTTGGAGCAGTCCAAGGTGCTCTGGGAGTGCTGGAGGAAGGGCTGGGGCTTGCTGGGGATGGTTTTTCCATCCTTGGAAAGGCAGGAGAGCTTTCAGCATGGAAATGAGAAAGCCAGGGCAGAGTGAATGAAGTGATTTCATTCATCTGTGCTCTGCTTCAGTCTGGGAAGCAGCATCCAGGCTGTTCCTCAGTGGAGATTCCTGTTCCCTGCCTTGAAATTATCCCTGGTAAAACATGATTCTGGCCAGGAGCAGCTGCAGCTCAGTTGTACAGCCTTACAGTGAGCTGACTTGTCTTTTGGTGCTAAATCAGATTTTCTGTGCATTTCCAAGAGGTCTGGTGGGTGAATCCCTGCAAAAGCAGGAATTGAAACCTTGATTTCTGTGCCAGGTTCTGCACAGGTGTTGAGTGTAACAAGGAGTGGATGAAACCAGGCAAAACCCAGCAAAGCTGTGTTAAATAAAGAGCTGCAGGAGCACAGCTTCTCTCGGTGCATCAGAGATCAGATCTCCCTGGCCACAGGGAGTGGAAGTTCTCAGTCCCTCACACTGAGGTTTTGGTTTATTTTTCATGGAGCTTCACCAAGGGAGGACTCATTTCTTATGCTGTGGTCTTATAAAGCATTAAAGAAGAATAGAAGCCTTTGGAGGTAGGAAAATTTCATTTGTCAGCTGGGAATTCTGGGTGTGGAGAGGAGTCCGTGGTTGTAGGAAATTCTTATTTTGTTATGTACAGGTTGAGGTCCAGTGGGAGCAGTTTTTGCAGGGATTGCTTGGCGTAGACACATGGGATGGATATCTCTGTAAATACTTGTTTTTTAAGCATTAAACTGCTCTGGAATGGTGGGATTTGGAATTACAGAGCAATTGGCAATGGGATTTCAGCCTGCACAACCTCCCTGAGACCTGAACTTCACACTCCAGAGGTTTTCTAGGAAGGTTTTGAGAAAGGACCATCCCAGGGTGTCAGGAACCTCGAGTTCCTCTTTGGGAGATCAGTGGAAGCTTCTCTGTAATTCTTACACATTTCCAAGACCTTTTCCCTACTCAGGGCCAGGTGAAAGTAGTGAAAGGAGCACCTGGAGATCTTTTAAAATCAGAATATGGCTTTTTTGCCCCATCTAGTGGGTACAAAATGTATTGAGCCTGGAGTTTGTTGTGTTTTAATCCCAGCATTGAGATTTCCAAGGCAGCTCGAAGTCCCTGATTTCTGTTTTGCCTTCTGGCTCTTTGAGCAATAAGTGTGTGTGGGAAATGCACAGAGAGAAGTGGAACTCACCCAGAAATAACTCAAGTATTATTTATTGAGTAAAGTGAATAGGGCACATTTATCCCAAAAAGAACAGCTCAGAAAAGGCCAGGATTTTCTAGGTGAGGGCATGGGGTTAAAAGGATGGGTATTAAAAACTGAGAAAGAATAAAAAATAATTGTGCAGCTCTGGCTTTGCAGTCCCTGGGGTGGAGAGCAGGATCAGCTGAGAGCTGAGCACAGAGAATTGTTGTGCGAGGGAAGAGCCTTCAAAACCTTTCTCATGGATGCTGTAGATCCCCAATTTTTCTTTTTCTATTTTATCCTTGCAAATGAGTGTGAAGAGGAGACAGCAGCAATTACAGTGGTAGGCTGGAAAAAAGCTTTCTAGCTTCTCTTGGAATATCTGATTTTTTTTTTTTTTTCTTAATTTTATATTCTCTGGATTTCCTTTGAGGTGGCAAGTTCAGCTTTCACCTGGCTTTCTCTGCCTGAGAAAATCCCTGGAGTCAAGGGCTGGAAAGACAAAGCATGGGAGGATGTCTCTGTGCATATCCCATTCTTTCCATGCAAACCAAATTATTTTCCTGTGCTGGAAGCTTGAGATAGCAAAGAAAATTTTGTCCTGTCCTAAGATTTTTGAGCAGTAGCTGCTGGTCTGTGCAGGTTGGGATGTGTTAATTAAGTGTGGGTGGAATTGCAAACCAACCTCTGCTGGAAAAGGTGATGAGCTCCTCCTGGTGATGTGCATTCCTGGCTGGAATTCATGAATGACAGGTTGCTTTAAAAAAAAGCCTGTGGTTTTATCACTTTCTTCCATCCAGATGTTGAGTCCAAGCTGTGATTTTTCAGAAAACTTTCACAGGGAAATGAGATTCCTTGAGCAGAGCAGCTGCTGCCTCAGGGGGGCCAAGTTCTCACCTGGGATGTGAAAGACTCCAGTCTAAGTCTGGCTCAGAAAACAGATCTGAGCCTAAACTTGGCACTTTCAGAGAATCCCAGAATGGTTTGGGTGGGAAGGAACCTTAAAGTTCATCCTGTTCCACTCCCCTGCCATGGGCAGGGACACCTTCCACTATCCCAGGTTGCTCCAAACCCAGACTCACTCCCAAGGGAATTTGGCTGGATGGGCTCCATGGTCCATTCTGTGCTTGGTTCCAACAGGGAATATCTGACCCAACACCCTTCACAACTCTTTTTGTTGTTCTGGCAAAGTATTTCTCAATGAAAGCTGTAATAAAAAATTCAGCCCAGCTGCTGTGGATCCTGCCAACCCCACTGGCCTTGCTGTGACAGGGACACAGCTGCTGACAGGAGAATAAATAAATCCACCAGGGAAGAGAGGCTGGGCTGCTGATCTGCATTTAGGAATGGTCTGGATTGGGACCAGCCCTCTCATATTGGGGGACAACAGGATTGAGGTCATTCAAGAGATCTGTTGGGATTTTTCAAGGTTTGGAGTGTGTTTTGTCCTTAGACATCCTTGTGGGGCTTGCAGGGGGCCTGAAAGCAGATAGCACAGGAGGTTACAATAATAATAACTACACCCTCTCTGTTTCATGCTCTGATCAAACATACAACACTCCAGGGATCTCCTTGGTCAGAGTTCAGTTCCTCACACTTCCACTCAGCTCTAGGACACAGGGGGAATTTAGAATATCTGCTTCACTCCTCATCAGGCACAAAATATCCAGTTACCCACTGCAGAGCTGCACAAAGGTGGGGAAAGTCACGATTGTAAAGCACTGCTCCAAAAAATGAAAAGGAGAAGAGGAAATCAGTGCTGCTGCCAGTGTCCAGAGGTCTTCCCATGGCTGGTGTAGGCATTAATTCCCAGATTTTCACAGGGGTTTGAGAGGGACAGATGTGATTAACATGCTGAGAGAGAATCTCTCTTGTCTGTCCAAGCAGCTCAGTGGAAACTTGCAGAAAACAACAGAAACAGAGGAAAAAAAAAATAAATTTGCTGCCTCAGAGCAGGACAGATGGGTCACCTCTGCTGCAGGTCACTTCTCAGAGCTGCTGCCAGTGTGAGGCACACTCAGAGATGTCAGTGGCAATCTGCAGCCTGGAAGCACAGAGCTTTTTGTCACAACAGTTCCAGGTTGTCATGCTGTCAGCCCAGGGCTCCTCACAGGGTCCAGCAGCAGGAATTGCCTGTCCTGGGGGAGCAGGGACACCTTCAGCTGCTGCTGGGTGGGTCAGGGACACACAGGGGGCTCAGGGCTGCCTCTGGGAAGGTGGAGCTGCAGGTACCCTCAAAAATGGTGCCCTGGGATTTACTCAAGGTCGTGCAAGGAGTTTGTAGCAGAGCCAGGACCTGCATCCAGCTCTTCCCAGCGTGATGCCTCAAGAATAAAGGCTATCTTTCATCTAAATTAAAACCCCACGGTTTTACAGAAGCTTCAGGGCCTCTGTCTAATCTATTCACACAGCATTCATCACCATGGCATCTAGGTGCCACTCTCCTCATCCCTTAACCTTGCCAGAGCCTGTCATGAATATTCCCAGCATCTTTTATGGGTTTCCAAATGAGGTGAACACACTCTTCCACTCTCTGCCTCCACCTCCCCTCTGAGCAGCCTGCCTGATAAACAACCCATCCGTTATACCCACAAAAAATATTAAAAATAAAAATAAAACACCGAGAGGATTTCCAATTAGCAAATCTTGCACTTGGCCATATTTTGGAGCCTCCCCATCAGAAGTTGGGCACTCTAACAACAGGGCCTGTCACTGCTCAGCCTGCCAGCTGCACAAAATCAAGGCATCAGGCTTTTTTAATTGAATGCATAATGAGGTGACTGGCAGGTTTAATTAACAAAACTCATCCTGTGTATGCACCTGGAGGTGAAAATAAGTTTAATCAAGAGGAGTTGGCAAGTGCCAACAGCTCTGTCATGGTTGCCCCCCTGCTCCCCCCCTCTTATTTTGGTTTGTTTCAACCAGGCTTTATATTTGCAAAAATGGCTCTGGGTGCTGATTAATTATCTTTTGCCCAAGATTGATGAGTTGTTGCAGCCTGCCTCGTAATGAGAGCCTTGCTCGTGGAAAAGCTGCGCTGGAAGCTTTAATAATCAGGCTGCCTTAGATAAACTACTGATGGCAAACAATTCCAGCAACCCTTGAGGACTTCATCCTCAAGGATGTGAGGAAAATTTGTCCTGCAAATGTGCAGGCTGGTACCTTATGGGCAAGGGAAGGAGCAGGGTGGTGTGGAGCCTCCTCAGGAGGTAAGGATTGAGAGAGGAGCTGTGAGGGGTCTGAATTACTCCTGGTTTGAAGTAATTCTGTAATTTTGAAATGCCATCATTGGAGGGACACTGGGTTGGTAAAAAGTCATGGATTGAAGGTGGAAAAATCCCTGCTGCTGAAGGCAAGGCAGGAGGAAATCCCCACGTGCAAGGACAAGCTGTGCCATCACTCCCTGTCCCCACAGCGTGTCCAGCATCCCCCTGAACCCAAATTCACATCTGGCAGGGTGGAGCTGCAGCCCTGCAGCCCCGAGGTGACAGTGGCTCAGCGGATGTCCCCTGCTTGGCCAGATTTGGACAGCTGGTGGCTCTGGGAGTGCTGCTGGTCCCTCTGTCACACCCAGCTGGGGCAGGTGTCCCCAAGCTGCGTTCTGGCAGAGGTTGTGGGCGTTGCTCGGGGAGGTTAATGCATGCAGGCTGTCAAAATATTCTCCCTGCTACTCACCCACTTAACATGCCCTCTCTTTCTCTTGCCTGAAAAGGCATTTGCCATGGTATTCTAATCCATGGTCTGTGTTGGAGATGTTACTGACAGCTGTTGTATGACTGCAGGAAGGAAATTATGACTCCCTAATGATAACATGTCACGGCGTGTCTCGCTGCTTTTCTTCTCCTCGAGCTGTACATTCCTCCTGCCAGTGCCTCAGTCACTGCACTCCTGCACTCAGCTGTGGAGCTCTGGCGTGGGTACCGTGTGCTGAGAGCAGGGGAAAAGGTTCTCAATGCTCCCACTTTTCTAAAGAACTGGGATGAATTTTCTCCCCCTCTGCTCCTCTTGGAGTGCAGTGTCCAGGTGTGGTGTCCCCAGTGAGAGAAGGACATGGAAGTGTTGGAGCGAGATCAGAGGAGGCCACAAGGTTGATAAGGATGAGAGAGTTGTGGCTGTTGAGCCTGGAGGAGGTTTGGTGGAAACCTCACAGCACCTCCCAATACCTGGAGAGTGCCCAAGGAAGCAGGAGAGGGACTCTGCAAAGGGGAATGGGGTCAAACTGAAACTTGGGGTGGATATTGGGAAGGAATTCCTCCACAGGGTGCCCAGAGAAGCTGGGGCTGCCCCTGGATCCCTGGAAGTGTCCAAGACCAAAGTGGAGGGACCTTCTCTAGTGGAAGCTGTCCCTGCCCATGGCAGGGGGTGGAATGAGATGAGTTTTAAGGTTGAGTTTTAAGTTTTAAGGTTAGAAGGGACCTTAAACCTTTCTGGGACTCCATGGAGCTGTCAGAGGAGATGCCCTGTGTGCTTACCTGGCCTTTTGTACTTTGGGATACTTCCTATCCCAACATCACATCTAGATTTTTTTGGAGGTGCTGAAGCTCCAGCCTGCTCAGTTCAGGATCAGGGTAATGAGCGTGTGCACTCAGGTGTCCTGCCAGTCTAATCTCTCATGTGACTGCTATGGCTTTTCCCTGATAAACCCTGGAAAATAAATATCTAAATGGCTGAAAGCTGTGGTAGAAGGAGCCTGTGAAGCACACTGAGGTGTCCCTCCTCGTGGGCCACCACAAGCCCCTCTCTGCTGTGCTTCAGCTGTGATCTCACACCTCCAGCCTTTGCAGGGGATCTCATCACAAAAATCTAATGAGAAGTGACAAAAGAAAAAGAAAGTCTCTTCTGCATCTGCTTTAAGGAGCTGACTGGAGTGACAAGTGTGTTTAACCTAGATTTGAATTCCCCTGGTGTGGGAAGGTTCCTGTGCCCAGGCAGGAGGCCCAGAAGGGTTATGCATCATTTACAACCCCGTGCTCCAAACCAGGGGCAAGACGGGGGCGGCTGGGAGGGGAAAGGCAGGTTCAGAATTCCCAGCTCAGCAGGAGCCCCTGCTCTGTGCAGGGGCAGGACCCAACTGATTCACAGCTTCTGGCAAGGCCAGGAGGGCTTGGCTCCCTCTTGCTGCCTGCTGGCACGGCAGGGAAGTGTCCTCTCCCCATGGCAAGTCACAGATGCTGTCTGTCTGTCCCCTCTGAGCAGCTCCCAGGCCAGATCTGTGGGACTTTGATTTTTTGGGGTCCCCTAGAGCCACCCAACAGGTAAAATCTCCCTCTGTGTGATGTGCTGAATTCCTGCTTGCCCATGAGGGGGGTGTTGCTGCTGCTCAGGGTAGAAATCTTCTAATTCTGGGTTCTTTTTAAGAGAATCTTGAAATATTTGAACCTAGGGAGGGGCAGCAGCACCAACAGGTGTCTGGTGATATCTGGAGAGTCAAACTGAGGCTCAGAGGAGCCCTGAGAGAGTGGCTGAGCTGCTGGTGCTGCAGTCAGGTTTATCAGCCCTGCATGGAGAAATTCCCAGAAGGATCTGTTGCCTGTTTCCTCCTGTGAGATGATCCTAGAGCCCTCTTCATCTTGGGATTTTGGAGATCTGAGGCACCTATCTTATACATTTTTGGAGTAGGAGTTAGATTTTGGAAGTCTTTACCACAGTGACCTTTTAGAACCACTTGAATGTGTTGTGGGATCCCTTTTTTTTTGTGGGATCCCTTGTTTTTGTGGGCTCTGAGCTGCAGAACAGATCAGCAGGATTTCTCCTGGACAATCTACCTTTGTCTCCCAGAAGGGATTTTCATATTGCCCCTGGTTCAAGACCATCAGCTTGCAGGGAGGGAAAACACTTTGTGGAAGTTGTTTCAACACCTGGCAGCTGTGACAACCACAAAAACTTGATGGAGTTGCCTTGCCTTCCCCTCTGCTGCTCAGGGTGGTGTCTGTGGGGATGCCAGTACATCCTCACTTCTCCAAGAGCCACTTCCAACACAGGCAAGATCCCATTTAGGAATGCCTGTACATCCTCACTTCTCCAAGAGCCACTTCCAACACAGGCAAGATCCCATTTAGGAATGCCTGTACATCCTCACTTCTCCAAGAGCCACTTCCAGCACAGGCAAGATCCCATTTCTGCTTCAATCTAGGCAGCTGTGAGAAAAAAACAGAAATCACTTTATAATTGCCATTGAATCAGGAGTGGAATCCACCTGTTGTAGCAATCCCACAAGAACTCTGCACAGCACACACCTTGTTTTGTAGGAATACACAAAGCAGGAAGTTTGATGTCCTAAAAGTTGGTTTTCTTCTGGCATTGATGCCAGTAAAGGCACCTTTCCCTTCATCCCCTTTCTGCTGGGAGACACATGGATGACAACACAAATAGATGTGCACAGGGTGAGTTTTTCAGGCTTTTTCCCTCCCCAAGAATAATCTAAATATGGATCAGCTGGCTGGGAGAAGGGAAGAGCTGCTCTGGGGCAGCCACAGCCACAGGAGGTCAGTGTTGCACTGTGGAAATGGCAGCGAAAAGTCAGAGTGGCCTTGGAGGAAAACTTGACCCAGGAGGGAGGTTAATTCCTCTCGGGCTCTTCGGGGGAGTTTGACACGCCAGCAGAGAGCTGGTGAAGGATGTGATGCTGGGAGGAGCAGGGATGTGTCCCAGGTGGGGAAGGAAAAGGGCAAAAGGAGAGCAGTGTGGATTTTGGGGATGGAAAATGGCAAAAAGAAAATGGCAAAAGGAGAGCAGTGTGGATTTTGGGGATGGAAAATGGCAAAAAGAAAATGGCAAAAGGAGAACAGTGTGCATTTTGGGGATGGAAAATGGCAAAAGGAGCACGGTGTGGATTTTGGGGAAGGAAAATGGCAAAAGGAGAGCAGTGTGGATTTTGGGGCAGGCACTCGATGCCCCTGAGCTGGGGTGGATCTGGGAGCTGCAGCCTTTCCCCTCCTCATGCTGGCCCTGCTTTTGGCCCAGGAGCCCCTTGGAGTTGTTTGATGGAGTTTAACCCCTTCATCCCGTGTCCAGCACCCCTGCAGTCGCTTTGGGGCTCACCCACAGCTTCTCTCCACTCCTCAAGGCTTGCAAAGCCCTTCCATGGCTGGTCCCAATCCTCCTTCCAGGGTGGTCTGGGGGCAGGTTGGAGCAGCAGGCGTGAGGGATGCTCACACAGGGCTGGCTGCTGAAAGGGGATTTGCATTCCAGGAGATTCCAAGGGCTGTGTCCAGCCACTCTCTTCCCTCAGGGCTCTGAAATATGTTTTAAGGCCCATTCCCAGGGAGCTCTGGCAGCTGTTTGATGTGGTGGCAGCACTTTTAGAGAATGGCTGGGCTGGTGACAGAAGTGAAACTCTAATATTCTCCAGTAGGCTCTGCGGTTCCTTCATTAAAAACAGACAGATAAACAAACAAATTACAGCCCATTATGAGCATGTCCTTCAGTTCCTCTTCAAACAGCTTTTAGCTGTTTTAAAAAGCCTTAAATAAGGACACAGCCTCCCCAGTCTTGGCCATAAACTGTTGGCTTTAAGCTTTCCCTGTGCCTCTGGATCTGTTGTCTTTGCTGTCTTCGAAGTGTCTGATGTGAGCTTTTAATTCATTTGGCTTTTCCTGGTGAGAGGCTTCAGAACAAGATTCCTTGTGTGCAGCCTTTGATGTTACACCACAAAGAATCTCCCCCTTTTTCCAAATGCTCTGCTGAACCCCCATTAAAAACAAAAAAAGTAGAAGAGTTTCATGTAGCCAGGCTGAGAGGAAGTGGGGTGACCCATGGAAATGGTTTTTGTGTCCCTCACAAAGGCCCCAGTGCTATGGTGATGGGCTCAGCCCAAAGATCTGCACTTATTTGGGCAGGACTGGGCTGGGCTGTCTTTGCAGGCTTGGAAACATCACGTGAAACGCACTGGGAAAATCCAGCCAGACTTTTTCCTCCTCCAAAAGTAGATAAAGACCTGTTTTGCTTCCTCTGACACTTAGTGGCTTCTGCTTTATTGGCACTGAGCTCCTGATGTCGGGACTCTCCTGCTCTCTCACATCACATTTGGGCACCTGGGATTGCTCCCACTCCTGAAGATGAGGGAGGGGGAAAACCATTGTCTGCATCACAGACTGGAACAAAGCTCTCCATTTTCCCACTCGGTGCCTTTGCCTGACTGAGAGGGTTTGGGACTATTTTGTTTGGGCCCCTGCTCAGAGACTAAACCCAGAACAGGTGCCTTGGGTGCAGCCTGTGAATCCTCAGCTTGGTTAAAGGCTTTGTTCCAAGGGTGTTTCTGCAGAGGAGAAACCTAAGCACTGACCCTTTTCAGGAGCATCTGATGCGTGCACCATGATTAGAAAGAGTAGGGGAAGTTAAAAATAACCTGTGGAGGAGGCATTCTAATGAGCAATTATCATTCCTTTCCATTGACTTTTTGCAGCAAGACTCTCCATGTGTTTAGTCTTCTCCAAAGAACATGCCAGATGTTAGAGTGAGTGACTTGTTAAGTCCCTGAATTCAATTCTCACTGGTGTTCTGAACCATTGTCAGGTTCTTTTTTTTTCTTTCTTTCTTTTTATTTTCTTTTTTTCTTGTAACTATTAAAATAATTGGGCCCTGAACATTCTGACCTGATAACGCAAAAGAATCTTGGCTGGCTTTCCTAAGGGTCAGGATTTGTGAATAGAAAACTAGCGGAGGGTTTGCCAGAACAAAGAAATGTTTCTGCATGCAAAGATCTTCAATAAGTTAATCTGAGGTGGAATCATCTGGCTTCAGAAATCATGCCTCCTGACAAAATCTGACTTTTGCATTTCAACATCCTGAACTTGAGTCTCCAAGGAAGCTTTTGTGCTTGTGGGGCTCTGCTTTTCTCCCATTTAGAAATGATTGACGACAAGGCTGATTCCACCTCTGCAAAATTTTCATATGGGGGGAGAGCAAGGAGGAAAAGCAAAGGTCCCTTTACAAAGCCACCAGAGCCCTTTGCCATCCCCCTTCCCTCGCAGGAATCTTAATTGGATTAAAATACAAATCTGTATATTGTGATTTTGCATGCCATGGATCCCACCCTCTTGTTTTTAGGCGCATTGGCCAAACTCAATGAAGTGCACGGTCAATGTTTGAGCTCTGCCTTTGGTGTCCCTCGGTTGGAGCTCATTAAGCATTCGGGGAATAATAATTCTGGGACTTGAACTTTGATCTGAGGAATCTGGGAAAGAAAGGGCCGGAAATTGCAGCAGCCTGATTAGCTACCCCAAGTTGATCAACTTTTCTGCCAGATGCAGGCAGAGCTCCCAGAGGCTCCGAGACAATGGTGGCGGTGCTGTGTCTGCGCTCCCATCACATCCCATTACTGTCTCCCAGGCAGATGGCACTTTGAACCACCCCACAGCCAACCACAGCCTTTGTCCAAAATATCTACTTGGCAAAA
>VZTT01042044.1:9595-32964 GCA_013400855.1 Buphagus erythrorhynchus | reverse complement strand
AAAAATTAATAATAATTAATTTAATTTTTTTTTTTAACCTTAAGTGCTTGCTGATGTTCACACATTTGCGAGTTGTGCTGTTCCGTTAGGGCTGGAAGTGTCAAATTATCTTGAGCAAACATTTCCCTCAGAGCTTTGCCTGAGCTCTTCTTGAGCCTGACTCTGAATTTGTGGCAATTTCAGTGGGACACTGTGAATTGAAGTGAGGCAAAACCCCACTGTGGAGTTTTATATGAGCAGTACTTTACTCCCCAGAAGGAAATTTAGGTTGGGGTATAAAACCTAAAATGCTTGGATTTGGAACAAGGGAGGGGTGGTCATGTATTTCCATTTCATCCAAAAATATCAGGAGAATCACAGCTGGAATTCAAGCACGTGTTGTGACAACCCAAACTCAATGAGGAACCAGATTTAGAGCTCTGCTGTGTCTGGCTGGGGATTTTGTGACCTTGGTGACTGAGAACTCCCAGCTGTAACTGAGACAGGACTGGAATGGAGCTGCTGCTCCCAGAGCAGAGCTGGAGTCGTGGATCTCTCCCTTCTTGGAAAGGAGATGTCCCTGCCAGCACCAGAACACCTCGACAATACTGAAATCCTGACCCCTCCCATGGCTGGAAAACCTTCCTGATTGTTGTTGCTATTCCCCAAAACTTCGAACAGTTTCAGTTTCTGTCAAGAGACGCATCAAATGTCTACCTCAATATCCAAGGGAAATAAATATCCACAAGCTTAGTGCCATGTTTCTGGATGCTTGGCCAGCTGGCAAAGCAGGAATGGGATGTGGAGCTTTTCCAGAAGGGCTTCTGATGAAGACAATTTTTTTTTTTTTCTTATTCCAGCTAGAAATCAAATGCTAAATATTTTAGTTGAAAACCCAAATGGTTTAGGTTGCAGCAATAAGACATCGTGGTGCCTTGTGACTGCAGTGCTGTTTGATCCCTCGTTGGTCCCTGTCCCAGGCTCAGGGGTGATGCAGTGGTCCTTCACATGGAAATGTGCTCAGGATGTTTTCCAGGAGGAAAATCACTGTCAGAGCAAATAATATTGTTTGAAAGAAAGTTTCCTTTTCAGGAGAAAAAATGTAATATGGTTTTGGCAGGCTCCCATCTGCCTCCCATTGCAGACACCCCATGTTATGGTTGTGTGTAGCATCAGGAACTGTCTTTAATGTGATTTTGGAAATTCTGTGTTGAGTGGCTGGGTCTCAGTTTTCATGGTGGAGAGGTGTCTCCTTGTCAGAGTGCCAAACATTCTGTCAGATCCCATGTTTTCTGTCCCTATATAAAGCTGAGCTCTGGTTCCAGGCTCGGTGACGGAGGAAGCTGACACTATTCCAACATGTTGTTCATATCCTGAAGTCTTTTCATTTCCCCTGGCTGCTGTTGCAACGGCACCATTTCACTGAATAAATTAATCACAGCCTAAGATTTGTTGAATATGAAGCCTCAAAACCCAGGTTCCACTTGTGCCTTGGAGAAAGCTGCTCCAGTGGGGTGCTTTGTCATTATTTTTCCCCCTCCATGGGTGAAACAGTTACAAGAACCTCTGCTATTGTTGCTAGAAAAAGTGGCTTCCTGTGATAGAAAGTAATTTTTTCAAATAGGAAACATATGGCTGGTCCCTAACAACAAAGTAATATTCAGGTGCTGATGGCATATGCCTCCAGTCCTGTTACAGGAAGCTATCTTGGAAATCTGGTGGCAGAGGCTTATCCACACTGATTTTCAGGAAGTGGGGTTGGGGGATGGAATCTGAACCCAATATCAGAAATAAATACATTTACATTTTTAGTTCTTTGCTGTCCCTGCTTTAGGAGTCTCTGCAGTGCATTCCTTGCTAGCTGTGATGAAATCACAAATCCTGTGTGAGGTCTGTGGTGCTCTAATGCCCATCTGAGGAGTGAAAAACCCAATAATTTCATAGTGAGAGCCCCTCTAGGGTTTGGTGTCTCACATGAGGAGTGACAAGAAAGGGGGGAATGGCTCCAGACTGAAAGTCAGTAGGTTTAGGTTGGATATTGGGGAAAAAAAATCTTTATTATGAGGGTGGTGAGGCCCTGGCACCAGTTGCCTGGAGAAGCTGGGGCTGCCCCATCCCTGGAAATGTTCCCTGCCTCTTCCATGGCTTTTTGGGAGCTCCAAGAGCTGCTGGGGTCATTATTTTTTTCTGAGTTACATTGCTCTTATTGTGATTCTCAACCTTACTACAGCCAGGACTTGGACTGAAGCGTAGCTGGGGATATTTTTACCCTCCATAACTGGAATTTTTACTCTCAATAAGTATTAATAATATTTACTTTTGTTTCCTTTGTGAGCCAAACTTGTTTTTCTCCTGGGTTCTGGCTGAAGACTTGAATTTTTACTTAAAAATTAAAGTATTGTTCATCATAGCCCAGATATTCAGGTCACTTTTCAGCCTGGGCTTGGGTTGGGCTTGCAGCCCAAAGTGAAGTTGGTCAGCAGGAGCTGGTGGGGATCTGGGGATTTTTTATCCCAGGGCTGTGTGGAATCAGCCCCAGTGGTGTGGGAATCCCCCACCTTTGGTGTCAAATCACCAGACTTCGTGGTGGTTTTACCTTCCTGCACAGAATTCTGTGTTTAGGGTTGTTCAGACCCCCCTCTCCACCCTCCTTGCCTTCATTATTGCTCAGTTACCCAATTAGTGCTCTCACACCTGCAGCTTCTTCATCTACAAACATGCCATGGCTTTAACCCTTTGGAGAGGCACAGCTGGAGAAATGTCAGGATGGGCAGGAAAAAAAAAAAATCTCTGGATTTGGAGTGACTTTTGAGTTTGTTTTATCCCCATATTTCAGGAGCTGACACCAGGAGTGATTTCTATTTGGTAGTGAGCTCTGAGGAGGTGAATGGCCTTAACTTCCAGCATTAGGAAATAAATAAACAAGCAAGAATGTCAAGGTTTCCTAGTGGAGATCCTGAATCCTGGAGGAATCTTCTCCAGAGCTGCAGCAAGTTGCAGAGAGACACAAGAGCTCGGCAGGATTGATTAAATGCCTGCAACTCTGAGTCTCTGATAGTGCTGCAATAAAAGTGACAAATGGGGGAGAAGAGTGGGGCTGCTGGAAACTTAGCATGACTGAAGGAAAAAAAAAAAAAATGCACAGGGTAATTTATTGGCAATGAAGAACCATCAGCAGGAGAGAGGGAACCTAATTCAGCCCAGTTAATTAGGTATGGGACTGAAACCTTGGGCTTGCACAGCTCCAGCCACGGAGTCACGGGGGCTCTCTGAGGACTCTGAGTGCAAAACCTTGAAATGAATTTTAATTGTTGGTTCGAGCCCCTGCCAGAACAATAACCAGGAAAACCCCTCTAGATAGGCCCTGGGTGGGAATGCCACCATTATCAGCAGCGTCCAGAGGCTTCACCTGGGTGTTCTGAGTGTCCAGATATTTGATATTTATTAATAAAAGGATATTTTAGCCACCGGGGTTTTAAAGATTTTGTGCTGTTGAAAGGGGCAGAGTGGGGTGGCACAGCCTTGTCCAGCTTTGTGTCACCTTGTCATCTCCAGAGGTCCCTTCAGCCTCAGCTCTTCTGTGATTCTGTGCCCTCCCAGACCCCCAGCAGTCCCCCCCAAATTCTGGAGGTGGTTTAGCACCCACCCTCCCCTCCCCAGCCCCATGAACACAGCGCCCTGCTGCTAACAAAGAAATCTGAGGTCATTCCCCAGGTAATTTTTCCTTCTCCCAAACCTCAGGAAGCACTAAATCCATATGGGTACGGTGGGATGGAGAGGGAGAAACAGCAACACCATCCAGAAAAAAATAAAAACAAAAAACAGAAATCCCAAAAGATTCTGAGGGATAAAGCACAAAGAAGATGTTTTTATGGGGCTGGGAGAGGCTGCTGTGCACAGAAGGGATCCCAGCACGCTGATAAAAGGATAATTTCATGTGATGTCATTCCCAACACTCCTCTGAGGCTCCAGTGTGGTCAGCTTGGGGCTGGAGGAGGAGGAGGGCATCCCAGAATGGGAATGTTTTTACAAATAAAGGAACAACAACAACAACAAAAAAAAAAATCCTGGCTCAGGCTCTTCCTCCCCGGCTCTGCCTGGCTTGGTGCGGTCTCGGGGAGAGCTGAGTCCTACAAAAATGATTTGTGAGACAAGCCCAGGCGGGGCTGGGAGCAGCGGGAGGTGGAGGGGGAGCCTTGGAATGGCTTCAGCAATGACTGATGGGCTCCGCTGAAAATTTCATCCCACTACTACCTTCTGCAAAAAGGGGGGGGCTGCGCGGGGGAAGGGGAGAAGTGAGAAAAGGCAAATGGAGAAAGGCTGGGCTGTCTGCTCTCCGGCATCGTGATAGTTTATTTTTCACCGCTAAATGCAAAATTGATTTTTTTTTTTTTTTTTTGGTGGCTTAGGGAGTGCACCAAGGGGATTTTTCCAGAATAACTGATTTTTTTTTTGTTTTTGTTTTTTAATCCTACAAATGAGACTGAGCAGACACGAACCTGCTTCTCTGCTTNGCATTAAAAAAAAAAAAAAAAAGGCGAGCAAGCAGCCTCTACCTCTCTCTTCTAATTCCCAGACAAAGGAAGCTGAAGCAGACACGCCAGACAATGGATAGTCCTGTCTCCCTTAAGCATTTGCCTTTCTCAGCAGTTAAGGTTAAAAAAACAAAAAAAAAAAAAAAAATTTTTTTTTTTTTTTTTGGTGCATTAAAAAAAAAAAAAAAAAGAAAAACCAACCAGAAAACCCTAATTGAAGGAATGAATTAAAAAGATGACCCCGGAAAACGTGGCAGCCTTTTTATTTGATGAGGAATCAAGTTCACAGCGTGTCAGCAGAGGTGCTGCGCTCCGGGCTTTTATTTGTTTCCTGGCAATAAGAACATTCCTTTTCAGCCTGATATCATCCTCTCATCTTCTCCCTCCCTCTTTCTATCCCTCTCTTCCTCGTCTCGCATCCTTTTTCCTTCCTCCCCTTTTTCTCCCTCGCCCCCTCGCCCTTTTTTCTCCTCGCTTGCCAGTTCAGGCATTCTCACATACATTACCCCTTCCTTTCATCTCCGGAATGACCTGAAATGACCTTTTGCCTGGCACTAGACGTGACTTAACTGATAATAGCAGATACTTGGGGGCCTCAAGCGGTGGCTTGTCTCGGCACGTAGAGGGAGGGGAAAGAAAGAAGAAGAAGAAGAAAAAAAAGCAAAAAATCCCTTTTTTTTTNTTTTTTTATCCTGAGGAAAGCACGGGTCTCTCTCTGTAGCAGCATTTCCTGCGAGGTAACAATTAATGAATTAATGACACTTTGTGCTGCTCGTTGCCCGTGAGATTAAAAAAAAAAAAAAAAAAAAAAAAAAAAAAAAATCCTTCAAAAGCTTTCCCGGGAGTGTGGAGCCCGAAGCTGTTGAGGAGCAGAAGGAAAAGGGAGAGAAATCTGCCTGCAAGTGGTTAAAAATCTCCCCAGCAGCATTGTGATGCCACTGGCTACTGGGCTCTGCATTGCGTCTTCCCGTCTTTGTGCTCCAAATACTTGTTGGAACAGCACAAACGTCCTTCTGTCTCCAATAATCGCCACTTTTAGGTGACTAATCTGGGCAAAAGGTTATTATTTGGCTTCTTAATGTCCCTTGAAGCCATCGCGGCAGAGATAAGATTGCAGCCGGCCCCGCTGGGGCTCTGATTTTTTAATTTTCACTATTTATTTGGATACTCGGTGAGGCTGGGTGAGTTTCCACAGCAACGACTCTGAGTCTTGAACATGAAAGGGCACTTATTGTGCCATGTGGTGCCTCAGAGATAGAGAGAAAGAAGGAGGCGGGGAGGAGAATTCCTCTTTAGAGAAACAATAGCCAGACATTATGTGAACTTTTGGGGCTCTATTATAAAGTTTGAAGCGAGGGGAGGGGGGTTGGAAGGAGCTACGGCAGTCTGCAGTGAAAATAAAATAAAAAAATCAAAAGAAAAAAAGTGCTGACTTACAGGAGTTTGGGAAGAGAGGTGTACGTGTGTTTATAGAAATATTAATTAATTAAGTGGGAAATGAAAGGTTAACCTTTAATATTTGTAGTTGGCTCTTTTCTCTGGCAGATCATTCAGCCCAGGCAGGTCAGAGCTCAGGGGCAGAACGCAAAGTGTGGTTTTCTTTTTTTTTAAAAAAAATTATTTTATTTTTTGAACTTTGTTCTGCCCTTTCTCTGGAGAGAAAGGGGAAGGGGTGGGCATCAGGACGTGGAGAAAGGTACCAGAGCACAGCCTGGCTTTCATTGTCCCGAATAACGGAGCCACTGCAGCTCCAGACAATGGGAAACCTGGATAATGAGGTTACCAAAGGGTGCAAAGCACTGAATGGCTGCGTGTGGGAGCAAGTTTGGTGCAGGGGAGCTCGTTAATTCACATTTTCTGCCACCTTGGCTGGCTCCAGTGCCACTCCAGTGTCCCTGGGCCGTGTCTCCGTGTCCCAGAGGGGTTTATTTGCTGCTGTGCTGAGCTTTGGGTTTGGGTTTGCCCTCCCTGTGAGGCCAGCTCAGGATGTCCCCACTCTGTGGCACACTGGGATTCCCACCCTGTGAAAAACTGAGTGCAAAAGTATCCCAGAATATCCAGGCATTAATCCAAATTCCAGGGTGGCAGCATTTTGTGGGGGTCACCATCCTGTTTTTTCCTCCCCAACTGTTCTGGCTCTGCAGAACTCAGGAGTTCTGGCACCCTGTCACCTGCTACAACTCAGGGATAACCCATTTCCTTCCCAAACACCCACTTGTGAGTCAAATTGGATTTATTTAGATTTTCCTCTCCCAGCTCCAGCTCCAGGCATGGCCAGAGTTTGGGATGAGGGCAGAGAGGTGGGAATGTGTGATGGGGGAGCAGGGATGGATCTGCTGGAGATGAGAACTCTGCTGGTTCAGCTTCCAGGTGGCAGGGAGGTGTTACCCATAATATTCTGGTTTTCCAGGATGTGTTGGTGCTGGACAATCCCCAAAACTCCCTGGATAATCCCCAAAACTCCCTGTGAAAATCATGCTTGGATATCGTTTATTTGGGGTGATCCTTCAGCTCGCCCTGCAATTTCCACACTTCAGTCATCACAACTGAGCAAAGTTCTTGGAGTTC
This sequence comes from Buphagus erythrorhynchus, assembly GCA_013400855.1. NCBI lineage: Eukaryota > Metazoa > Chordata > Aves > Passeriformes > Sturnidae > Buphagus > Buphagus erythrorhynchus. The sequence goes on along the minus strand of VZTT01042044.1, from coordinate 25,882 downwards.
CCCTAAAATTTCAGGGAAATGCCAGCTTTTGATGAAGGAAAAGGGATTTCACTGGGATTTAGCATTGCTCCAGCAGCTTTGAAACAACCCTGAGTCATTTCTCCAGTGCTTCCCATTCCTCTCTGCCCTGTGACGAGCAAATCTTGGCATATTAATTGTCAGTAAATTAATATCAGACATCAAGAAATAAAATTATGGTTGAGCTAATATTATTATTAGTTAATATTATTGTGGTTATGGGAGTAACCATCTCTCTGTGGAGTCTCTGGATTGTTTAATCCCATCATCTGGTTCCAGCTTTGTCCATGTTTTCTGTGTACATTGGAATATTTTTTTATACCAAAGTTCCTTTCCCTCCACCATTGCGTGCAGTTCAGGAACTTTAAATTTTGGATGATATGATGTAACTACTTAAGGATTCCTTTCCTCCCCAGCACAAGTTCAAAGCCTTTTCTTAATTAATTACCTGGGTTTCCAGCTCTTCTTTTAAGAAGCCCGTTGCTAAATTGGGTGAAGTGGATTAAATGACTGCTGCAGGTGGAGAACAAGGCCAGTCAGGGTTTATTGCCTGAAAAGCATCACTGCCTGAAGAGATGGTGATTGTACATTCCCGAGGATGTGCCAGTGTCAGCTGTCTGAGTGTCTCTGCAGCATAAAAGATTCCTGGTTCCTTTCATTTATGGGATGCCTGGAAGTGAGGCTGGGATCTGGCAGGGTGATATTGGCACTGAACCTCCCTCTAATTCTCCAGCTGCACACCAGGGTGAGATTCAGGGCAAAAGCTGGGTTAAATCTTTATCAGTAAGAAAAAAGTATGAGGTGGAGAAATTATTTGGCTTTGATGGTTGAGGAAAAATGGGTCAGAAGCAGAATTCTGCTGATTGTCCCTTTACCAATGACACTTTAAATATGTTGTCATCATCCTGGTCTTCCCTGCTTTCCCGTGGTTGGACCAAAGGCCACATCCAGTCACCAAAATCCTGGAGTTGCTTTTCTCTTGGCACAGCTTCCTCTGAACACCTGAAGAGGGAACATTGAACAGAAAGTGGATCTGAGGCCACTCCAAACCCTCCCAATCTGGTTTTAATTCTGTGTTTGCAGAGTGTCTCTCACAGCAGGACTGCAGGCACCATGCAAGAGGAATAATAACAGCACATAGGGTATGGCAGGAATGGTTATAAGCAATAAATTGGCCTTTTTTACTTAAAAGATGTGGATGTGGCACCTTGAGGACACAGTTTAGTGGTGGGCTCAGCAGTGCTGGGCTAAGGGTTGGACTGGATGATCTTGAAAATTGATTATTTTCAATCTAAATGATTTTATGATTTAATATAAAAATGTTTCTGTATAAATGGACCAGCCACATATGAACTCCTCATATGTGTGGCTTCAGAAATGGAGAAATCCAGAAAGAAATGAAAGGACAGAAAGGGACAGGAGCAGAGTCCCAGCAAACTGACAGGAGCCACAAAAATCCTGCAGCTCACTTCTGTCCTGATATGGAACCACTCCATGCTCTGGGATGAGGGAGCTCCTTCCATATCAGACACCCAACAGTTGTTTCCTCTTTAATCAGTTGCTGAACTCCTGCAAGTTAAAAACACCAGCAAGACAGGATTTAGATAAGCTTGGGCTATTTGGAAATCTCTTCAGAAGCTGTGGAGTAAATCAAGCATGTGCAAATGGCCATTAAAAGCGTTTCTATTGCTCAGCAATTGGAAAATAGAGGAAGATGAAAAGGAAATGATGTGTACGGTGAGTTGGAGGGGGTTTGTGCATCTCGGGAGAGGCGAGCTGGAAACTGGAGCATTGCTTAAGAGTTCTGACCCATGAGAAGTTGTGTCTCCTCCCAGCTGGCAGGAGAGCAGCAGTGACCGTGTGAGTGCTGGCCCTGCCTTGCTCAGTTCCACACTTTGTGCTAGAGAAGGGAGAGGAGGAGCTTTGCATCCTCTGCCTCTCCCCTTCCTGCCTGTCCTGTTGATGCCATGTGGAGCCTGGCTGGTGCTGGAAGTTGGGATTCCTGATGGAAGTTCCCATCGTTTCCATTAATTACCATAATTTCCATTAATTCCATGCACAACCCTGAGCACAGACCTGCCAGCCCTCCTTTGTCCAGGGGGATTTGGGGTGATACAAAGTGAAGGCTCCCTGCCCCTGTGCTCCTGCTCTCCACCCTCTGGAACAGAGCAGATCCCAGCTGGACTGGTCCAGCTCCCAGCAGCGGTGCTGGGGCTGGCTTAGCAAGGCCAGGATGCAAGAACAGCCAAAGCAGCAGCTCAAGGGAGGGGCAGGCAGGCAGGCTGAGCATTCCTGGGGCAGGAGCAGCATCCCCAGTGCCCCAGGGAACCAGCTGGGGCTGGGAAGTGTTTGGGGAATGCTGCTGAACTGAGGGTTGTGGAGCAGGATGGGATCTGCAAACTGCAGGTTCAGAACTCAGACTTGGGTTGGTCCTAAGAGCTCTGCATCCCTCCTAGGCTGGACCTAAGAGCTCTGCATCCTCCTAGGCTGGACCTGAGAGCTCTGCATCCCTGTGGGCTGGACCTGAGAGCTCTGCATCCCCCTAGGCTGGACCTGAGAGCTCTGCATCCTCCTAGGCTGGACCTAAGAGTTCTGCATCCCTCTGAGCTGGGCCTAAGAGCTCTGCATCCCCCTGGGCTGGACCTGAGAGCTCTGCATCCTCCTAGGCTGGACCTGAGAGCTCTGCATCCCTCTGAGCTGGACCTGAGAGCTCTGCATCCTCCTAGGCTGGACCTAAGAGCTCTGCATCCCTCTGAGTTGGACCTGAGAGCTCTGCATCCCTCTGAGCTGGGCCTGAGAGCTCTGCATCCCCCTGGGCTGCATTAAACACTGCTGAGATAGGGCCGTTCACATGCAAGGAGGCTCCTTTGGGAATTATTTTCCCCTGGAAGTTGTGAACAGAAGGAAGATAAGCTGCTAATAAAGAAGGAAAGCAGGGATTTATCGCTGAATTTCTTTTTCTTTGTTTTATTCAGGAATTATTTGCCATGAGAGGCTCTGGTGGGAGTTGGCTCCCTGCTCTGTCTGTGGAGGTGCTGTGCTCTGCAGAGGAGATTGGAAAGGTCACTGGTCCAGGGAGAGGAAATGAGCTGAGTGCTGGCACTCCCTTGGCGAGGGGGAATGCAGGTGCCAGTCCCTCCTCCAAGCACTTTCTCTTGGATTGTCCCATGGCTGCTTAATGCAAAGTAAAAAGATTAATTGTGGAAATAAACCTGTTGTGTTTCCAAAAATATAAGTGATAAATACCTGTCTGTAAAGACGCTGCATTCAAAATGTGCATTCGCTCTTTATGATGAATTTCTGCTGAAGTTCATAACGGAAATCTCTTTTAAATCCCACTTTGCAACTTATTTTTGCTTTCTTTGAAAGATTTCCTCTGTCTGAGGTACCTGAAGTGCTTTGCTGGCTCAGCAGAGAGGTAAATGCAGCATCTCCTTGTGCATGGACCAGGAATGGCACAGCAGCATCCATTGCTCCTGCTTTCTTCAAACTGCATCTGAAATAGCTGGGCTGCTTCTCCTGCTGCATAGGTTAAATTCATTAATGATTTTAATTTAATTGCATGAATTCCTTGCATGCTGGCAGGAGAACAAGCCCCCAGTAGAAGTGTGTGAAGCAGTCTGGAGTGATTTTTCCTCTCCTGCTCTGGGTATTATTATTTGTTTCTCTAAACCTTGTTTGTATGTAATTGTTTGTTTAAGCATAAAAAAAAAAAGCTACAAACACTTTACCACGAGGTGCAGCACTCAATACCAAGAGTTTTAGTCCTGCTGACTCCTTTACAATTAGGGGTTTATGGCAGGAACACATCTGAGAGTGGTTTCCAAGTAAACACCAAACAAAGTTCTGCTTGATGGAGATGTTGTGGGTATTTACTGCATTTACCTCTGCAACAAATGAAAATCTTTCACTCCTCTGGTGGGCACCAAGGCAGCTACTCCGAGGGCTGTGGTGATCTGGAGTTGTGTGAATTCACCCAGACACCTTAAAAACTTTAAAATCACTAAAAGAGCTCATAAAAAAAAAATTTAAAACCTAAGTTTTGTGTGTGGTGCACAGTTAAGGGGGTGATGCAGCCCCAGGGTTTTTGCAGGACAAGGGACTTTAAAATTCATGGGACAAAAGACAAACATCCCCTGAGACCCACTCTGACCCTGCAAACTACTTAAATGGGATAAGCCAAGTTACCAACAGGCAAAGAATGGATAAGGGAGATGTTGAGAAGAAAGGAGAGCTCTTGGAATAAATCAGGGACCAGGCAGTGGCTTGAAAAGGCAGAGGGTGTGTATTTGGTGGAAAAAGATCCCCAAGAAGGAGTAGATGCATTCAGGTGAGAGTTAAAAATCAATTGGTGCAAGCTAAAGCTGTTCAGGAAAGTCTGGGTATAGAAATTTCCCTAGTAAAGTGTCAGTATATATCCAAAATCAAAGTGCTCATCTCAGTTGTAATGACATTTTCCATGAGCTCTTTCAGGTGGGATGAGAAAGAACTCTGCTTTCTTCTTCTCTTGTCACATAAAATATTGTTACACCACATCAAGGTTGTTCAGATTAGGGTGGTCATGTTTAAAATGCTCCACCTGGGACCACCTTGGCTCATGGGGGTGCTGGGTGGCTCCTGCAGAGCTGCAAGACTTGGGGACCCCCAAAATCTCAGCTGCTCCTTGGGCCAAGGCTGTTGGCTCTGGGCTGATTTTGGACATGATTTTTGTGGTGCTCTGGTGGCTGAGCATCAGCCCATCCCAAACTCCCACATCTTTGCAGAGTGCTTCAGGAACCCTCAGCAAAGGCAGGGTTTAACAGCCCTGGAGGTGTGGAAATTTCAGTGATATCTCACTCAAAAACCCAGCCCTGCTACAGCTCTTATTATTATTTGGAGTTGTAAATCTCTGAAACAAAGGGAGGAAATTGCACTGTCACCTTTTCCCTCCTCAGACAAGTCAAACACCACGTCACATTGAAATTTCTTGTTGCACACAGAAACCCAACAGAAAACCCAGAGGGGGAGCTCAGCTATTCTCCCAGTGCTTTATAAAAAAATATCTTTGCACTGCTCTCACCTCGAGCCCTGTGCACGAGGGCTCCTTTTGTTGCAGAGCCAAAGTTGAACTCAGCAGTGACTTGGAGTGGAAAAAACTGAAATGGATCCACTCAATCCATGGGGATGAGGAGCTTCCAGTGAAGAGCTCTTGGAGCTGGGATTTAAGGCAGCCTGTGCTGACTCTCAGCCCAGGGGGATGATTAAGAGTTGGATATTATTGCCTTTTTTATGGCTCAGCTCTGCCTTGGTGCCCGTGGACAGCTGGCATTTTCCTCTTACAGACCTGCCAGCTCCTGGGAAGTGCTAAGTCTGGAATTTTGCATGTGGGAATTCCAGGTGGATGTCCAAATTCTGGCTTAATTTAGGTTGGGAAAGTCCAGCAAAGAAGTGAGGAGTTGCCTTTTAAAGAAATCTTCCAGCTTTGCTAAGGTTGTAGGATCAAGGAGACCAGAAAAATCAAATTTCTGACCCAGTCTGGGTTTTGTAGAGCTGGTTGGATTTCGGGTCCAGCCTCATTCCTGTGCCACTGTGATGGCTGAAAAATCCTGCCTTTTGATGCTCCTTGTGGTTGTTTTCTGCTCTAAACTTCATGTTCAGCTCTGATATTCTCTGCAGTCTCAGCTGAGGCATCTCTACCAGGCTGGGATTAGGTACCAGAAAACTCTTTAATCCTGTAGGGATTGATATACTGTCAAAAAGTCCTTTTGTGCTGGCAAAAACACATCCAACCCACTTGGTGCAATAAAATGGCTTTTAGCTCGGCTTGCTCAGAAGCAAAACCCTAAACGTTTTTGCCTTATATCAGAAATTACAAACAAATCTTGATTTCCCCCCCCATTTTTTCCTTTCTTCTCTTCCCTTCTCTTTTAAAGTATCATGTCTTATTGAAGTTGAGCTGTTTTCAGGTTAGAAATGCAGCACAAATGATGCAGCTCAGCTCCTTCAGAAGAATTGCACTTCAACATCTCTCCACGAGTATTTATCACATGTACCTGTGCACACAAAACATTTAGCCTTGAGACAGCTTTCTCCTGAGAGAGGAGAAAAATTAAATTCCCTGAGCTCAACGCTGCTGCTTGAGCAGTTTGTCTTTTTCTCCTCCTTCCATCAACTTTATTTTGCCTGGAATATAAAACCAGAGGTTGTCACAGGTAAATGCCTGCTGTCATTTATTACCCTACAACAAGACACCGAAAAAATCATCATTAATCTAATTTGTTAAGCTGACTTGAGTCCTCTGGAATTCTGTGGCTGTGGCTGCATCTTTCCTGCATTATTTGCTGTCTCAGCTTTATCACAGCAACCTTTGGTTACTTTTAATCAGGGATGTGAAGTGCCTGGCCCAAAGCTGTGTGGAAGATCAGGGGGATGCTGGTACAGCCTTGGGAGCTGCTGTGCCTCCTGCTCTGTCCTTGCACCATCTTCAAAGTTAAACTTTCTTGTAATTTAAGATTAAACATGTCTGGATTTCCTGCTGCACACTGGAAAACATGTCAGCTACTCTTATTTAGTGTTCCATCACATGAATGCAGTAAACTCTTCTTGATTTTAGTAGGTCCCAAAGTTGGAAGAGTTTGGCACCTTTCTGTACACATCACACACTTCCATTCCATTTCTTCCCTCTGGCTCTGGCTATTGGGGGTTTGACCAAAGCAGCTCTTCAGCAGGATTTGCAATCTTCATTTCCTTAACTGAATTCCCAACAGAGACAGCCCCAAAGTCCCTCTGAGTCAGGCTTTGCCTTGCCTCTGGTACCAGCTCTGAAGATCCATCCTTGGTTTCCTTGGCTCTCTTATCTGATCTCTTCTCTCTTGGGGACATTTGGGGACACACCATTATCTAAAATCTGGCTGAGTTCTTCGTCCTGCCCATAGCAATGAAGTCTCCTGGGTCACTTTTTCTCTCAGGGCAAGGCTGGGAGAAGCTTTGCTGCAGCAGCAGGGCCAGCTCCACCCACCCCAACAGGCTCCAAAAGCCACCCCAGTTACATCCCAGCCCCAAACACCCAGAGCCTCTCCTGGGGCTGTTAAATGTCCATGGAAAAGCTGGGATGTTTCTCCAGGACACTCACAGGCACAACATTTTTGCAGCTCCAGCAGGAAGGAGCCCAGGAGCCCAACTCCCGCTGAAAACCAAGAGATTTGAGGTTTCTGAGTCACTGAAAGGCTTTTGAAAAGCTCTCCAGCCTCCAAAAGCTGAACATGCCAGTTCAGAGGAGCAGAAACCGAGCCCCACCCTCCAGAGCCTTGCTTTAATTTGTCCCTTCCCACCAAGAATTGAAGGATGGATGCAACAGAGAGCTGAGAACAATGGGGATGCAGACAGAATTCCTTGGGAAATCCAGTTTTTTCCCTGTGTAGTGCTTCCAGTGGCCACAAGGCAGCACGGGCAGGTAGGGCTGGGCTCGCCGTGCTGGCACATGCAGCAGTGCCTGCTGCTTGCATATGGTGGAAAAACCGGGATGCGCCTCCAATCCCTCCGGGCAAAGAGGATGCTGTAAATAGCATGGCCACGTTTCAAGCTCTCGCAGCACAATGGGAAGCAATCCAGGCTTTTCTGGTGTCAGGAAGGAGAGCAGGAACGCGTTTTATGCGTCCTGAGGGGGAAAAGAGGGAGGCAAAGCTGTCCCAGCTGGAGCTGCTCTGGCTTTGGCGCTCCTTGAAAGCGGCAGGACTGAAGAACAATGGTCCCCTCCTGGATGTGGTGCCTTGCTGGGCTCTGTCCTCACCCTGGAAGTTCCAGCTCTGTGCCCCAGGGCAGGGCTCTGCTGGTTAAACACGACTTGTGGGCAGCAGCCCAAACCCTGAGCAATCCTGTGCCCAAAGCTTGTGCTGCTCCCGGTTGTGTTTTTCACTCATCCAGGCTTTTCCCAGCCCTGCTCCTGGTCAGGGGTGCCTGCAGGAGGCTCTTCTCCTCTCTCTGCTGGTGCCAGTCCATCCAACAGCTTCCAAACGTGGAGAATGTCCCTTTGCTCCTGCTCTCTGCTATCCTGCCCGATCCTCTGCCATTTATTGCAGAGCCTAAAGGGTGTTTTAGCATCTCAGGCATTAAATGGAGCCACCTCTCCCAGCTGCAGAGTCACAGGTAGGGCTGATCCCTGTGTGGAATGAAATTCCTCTCCAAAACATGTAACTTGTGTCAGAACAGAATATATATATACATATTTTATATATAAAAATAGGTATTTATTTTCAGCTGGAGATACAGCTATATTTCTGAGCTCATTTCGAGGTGCAGCCACCCTAACTTTGGCATCCAGTGGTTCATAGAGTTCTTCCTACATCACTGCAGAGAGTTTTGTGGCCTCGGATGCCCTGGCTGATTTTCCCTTCAGCAGGAAAGAGGGAGGGAGCGTGTTTTCCACTTGGACAGGGGACCTGTCTGAGAGCTGGGCCAGTGCTGTGCTAAATAAATCATCGTGCCAGGAGCTCCTGGGTAATTAGGCATGAAGGGAATCAGCAGTCTGCTCCCCCTGGTGTGACACACACGCCACATTTGCCATGTGCCTGCAGCTCCCAGGCCTGGGCACCCAGCAGGAAAATGCAGCCAGCAGCCCTGGGGTGCTGGGGAGATGCAGGAGAGGCCGTGTGAGGGTGGGGTTTGGGATTTGTGGGGTGGGATTTGGGATTTGTGAGGTGATATTCGGGATTTGTGAGGTGGGGTTTGGGATTTGTGAGGTGGAATTTGGGATTTGTGAGCGTGGGATTTGTGGGTGCAGCTGGAGTGTCTCACTCAGTTCTTGTGGCACCCTTCAGCTCTGGGGTACCTGGGGTCATGTTGTGCTGTCCCCCCCAGCCAGGTGCCACCCCAGTGTGACACCACGGTGCTCCAAAGGTGCTTCACTGCTGTGTCCTGCTCCTGGTGGCACTTCAAGCTCAAGGTGTGCCCTGCTCATCCAGCTGGGTGCAGGAATGGTGATGGGAGGGGGGAATTCCTTGCTCACAGGGAATTCCTTGCTCACAGGATGCCCAGAGCAGCTGTGGCTGCCCCTGGATCCCTGGAAGTGTCCAAGGCCAGGTTGGAAGGGGCTTGGATCCAGCTGAGATATTGGAAGGAGTCCCTGTCCATGGCAGGGGGTGGAATGGGACGAGATTTAAGGTTCCTTCCAACCCAAACCACTTTAGGACTCTCTGAGGGACACGAGGATGTCTAAAATCACCACTCTGTGTTTAAGCCTTGGGTGCATCAGTTCAGAGCTCAGGGTAAATCCTTTCAGCCCCTGTCCCCCTGCTCTCCATGAGCATCAGTGAACAATGATGATTTTAGCTCTTGGCACATCCCAGAAAAGCTTCTGAGATGGTCCAGGAGAGATGAAATTCCAATTTAGCTGCCTGTTAGGAAAGTCCCCTGTTAGGGACTTTTGCATCTGAGGGGAACTAGGGACTTTCCTGAGCAAAGGAAAGCTTTGGGATGTGAAGTGGAAAGAAAAAAGCTTTTTGGTTACTGCATTTGGGTTTAATTAGCCTGCCATGGCTGCTTCTCCAAACCAGCCAAAAACTTTCTCTGGGGGTTTCCAAAACCTCTTCAAGCTCTGTGCACTGGAAATGCAGCACAGCTTGGTTTTGTCATGTAGGATTTGGACTTTTCCTTTTATGATCCTGAAGGAAACAAGGGAGACCAGGGATGTGTGGGCAAGGAAACAATATTTTAAAGAAATGACATCACTTGGCTGCCCTTAGGAGCAAAGTGGTTCTGAACTGGATTTGTGTGAACATATTCCCACTGTGCACTGTCAGAATCTGCAGGCTAAATTGGGTCTGTGTTCTCAAGGTCTGGGCCATTTGGACTCCAGAAATTCAATTTCTGTCATGGTTTGTCCTGCTCACATCAGGACCTGCAGCCCTGTGGAGCCTGGCTTTGCTCAGACACTGAGGTCATGATGAGTTTTAACCTATTTTAAAATTTTGAGGCCTCAGAGTGTAGTGTCCCATGCAGCTGTGATTGGGATTAGTGCTCCTTACCCTGACAATATTATGGCCTGTTTTATTTCATTTTAATTCTGGCACTTGGCTTTTTCCTGGAGGCTGTGACGGGGCAGTCAGGGCCAGCAGAGACTCCAGGACAAAAACCATTTCTACTCCTCCTGGGAAGGAGGATTGAGACATGAGAGCGAAGTGAAACCTCCAGGAAAAACTGGAAATACAATGAAAAGCTTTAGAAACAACCCATGCAGTTCTGCAAAACTTCTCTTCAGCAACTCCCTGTGAATTTGGGGAGGGGGATGGTTTGCTGTTGCGCAGGGCTCAGGCACAGCAATGGTGTAAATCTCAAATTGAAGTGCCAAAACCAGTCTGGCCTGTGCAGGACACTGGAGTAGACACAGCTCTTGCCTGAAAGCATTTGTAATCTAAAACCCTGGTGCTATTCCCACTGGAGGTAATGACAAAACTCCATGTGATTGCAAACGGAACAGGATTAGACCCTAACTAAATAAAAGGAGCTTTTTTTTTTTTTTTTTAAGTCACCAGATACTCCTTCCCTACGACAAATTCAAACAGCTTTTGTTCAGGAGTCCAAGAACCGAGTTTGGTCTGGGGAGGGAAAAAAAAAAAGCACAACTTCTTTCCTCACTTTCAAGCAGGTTTGGAAAGACAAGATTTGAAAGAGAATTCCCATCTGTTATTGGAGCATTTAATCATTCTCTAAAAGCCAGCACAGTTTTATTTTCTCTGGGGAGCGAGCAGCATTAGCTGAGGCATAAAGCAAACTCCACCAAGTGTAGAAAAAACTCACCCTGATGTCCTGTTTGACAAACTGACCTGCGGGTCACAACCTGAGTTTATTGATCCGTGGGGCCTTGTCTGGGTGCCGGGCATGTTTTCTGGACTTTGGTTTCAGCTGCATTCCTCACTTCTCAAAGAGGGGGAGTGGATTTCTGCTAGGAGTAACCACTGGGAAGGAAGTAATGTTCATTAAGTGTGCAGGCAGTGCAGGGCGAAGCATGCTCAGCGCAAAAAGCTTCGCTCCCGCGCCTGTCAAGCCCGAGCTTTGAACTCGGTCCAGAATGCTGGATTTACTTTCCAGGAAGGAGCAGTACCTGCCTGGGCTGCCTTTTCCCCTTCCCTCCTCCTCAGAGGAGTGCAAACAATGTTCATTTGATGCTTTGCTGCCAGTGGGAATCTCGCCCTGGAGAAGGAGACAAAACTTTGCTACCTGTGAAACGAAGACTGCGTAGGTCAGTACGAGGGGGCGCAGAGGAACTTTGTGAGCAGCTTTTGTGACTTTTGAACTCCCCCCTGTTTCTGCTCTCCTCTATCCCTTCCCATCTTGAGCAGAGCTGAACTTTTGGGGGAAAAAAAAAAAGTTAAAAAAAAAGAAAAAAAAAAGAAGAAAGTTCAGCAGTTCTCTGCTTTTTCGTTCTCTCTGCTGAAAGGTAAACTTGGTTTAAGTGGGACCAGCCTGAATTTGCTGGGAGCTGAGCTTAACTTTTGCAAAGTCGACTTGCTGATAGAACAGAGATTTGCTTTCTTTACTTTTCCTTCTCTTTCTTCTTTTTCCTATAAATGCAATGCTGGGCTTCCAGCGTGTGCTTTAAAAGCCTGTTCCCCCCTTTCTCTCCCCGCCCTCTGCCTTAGAGCTGAAAATGAGACTCGTTCTTGAATAATAAACTCTGTGTTATCAAGAAAATCTTGTGGCTTGTTCATGTGATTGTTCCCAGTCCCAGCATCGATGTTTTTTGCCTTTTAATACATTTTCCAGTTCTTTCTGGAAAAGGAATTGCAAAACTGTTAGCAGAGAGGTGAGAGAAAGCAATTTCAGTTGATAACTAAATATTACTCGGTGGCTGAAGCTTTTAAATTTTTAAGTGCTCTCTACTTTTTTGCTTTTAAAAGCATATTTAGAACTCCTGTCTCTCGAGGATTCAAAATATTCCCAACCTTAGAATGGGAAAAAGGGATTTTTTCTTCTTTTTGTGAGGCTTTGTGCTGCCTAATGGAGATTTTTCTGAACATAGGCCAAATGGCCAAGAAACAAAATGACCACTGAATAAGAAGCGAAGTGGACTTAAATAATTAGAAACTGCCTGTAGTTAATGATTGTTTGAAGTGGGTCAGAAACATTTGGCAGCTTCTGGTGTTAAATTTTGTCCTCGGATATACTTGGGAATGGTTATGTGGCTTATGAAAAGCTGGGATTTAGGTTTGTGTGTTTGAGGAGTGGTTATTTGAGTTTCAGAAACTGCAGAAATGACTTAAACATGTGCAGACGTGAAATCCTTGTGTTTAAAAGCTGTATATTTATTATTTGCTTGTTCTAAACTGGGAGTTATCCCATGCAGAGGATCTTGGTAGGAAAAAAAGGGATAGCAGGTATGATGAATAACTCCTTGCTGGAGGATTAGGAGTGGAAAATATCTTTGCAGACTCCATGAGTTTTGCTAGAAAAGCTCTGCACGAGCCCCTGTGTGCAGAGGGGAGAGGGGGAGTGGGTTTTGCTGGATCTCCTGGGGGATTCCCACTGGGATTACCTGCCTGGTGCCCAGGGAGGGACACACAGCAGCCAGGCCAGGCAGAAGGAATCTGCAAAAACCCAGAGCTGGAGCTCTCTGATCCCCCCCACATCCACCCCCTGAGATCCAAGGCAGTTTTAGATGAGGGAAATGTCTTTGCCTTTTGATTTGGTGGGGATGGTGGTGCTGCAGATGGGCACGGTGTGGCCATGGGGCTCTCTCCCCCCTGAACATTCCAGCCCTCCATTTCCTGGGAAATGGGGAGGGTCTTTTGCCAGGCACTTTGCATATTTATGGGAGGAAAAAAAAAAAAAAAAAGCCTTGTGCTTTGAGAGATGAATAAAGCCAGGCTGCAAAGCTGCACAGCCTCATCTGAGTTTTGAACACAGACTTTTGGTGCCTGAGATTTATCCCAGATCCAGTGGCCTTGGAAAGGCAAAGCATTGTCCTTGTCCAGGCACAAACAACGTGGCTTCCTCCATTGTTCCTTTGCAGGTATCCAAACTGCACAAATCCAGCTTTGTAGAAACCCAGTTCACGTGTAAAATTATAACTCAGGGCAGGAAATATTTTGAGATTATTTAATTACCCTCCCTAGGATGAAAATGTTTCAATTTTTAAGTTTGCGAAAGTTGGAAGTGGAAAAAAACTTTTGGTTCGTGGAGGTCACACTTTCACCTGGGATGTGGAATATTCAGGTCCCCCATTGTTCCTTTGCAGGAATCCAAATTGCAGAATCCACCTTTGTAGAAACCCACTTCATGTGTAAAATTATAATTCAGGACAGGAAATAATTTGGGATTATTCAATTTCCCTCCCTAGGGCTGAGATTTTGCAATTTACAAGTTTGCAAAGCTGGAAGTGCAAAACAACTCTTAGTCCATGGAGCCCAGACTTTCACCTGTGATGTGGAGCAGTCAGATCCATTAAATGAGGATCAGCCAGATTTTGGCCAATAAACCATTTAGTCTCCTGTGCTTCTTTGTTTTCATCCTTAAATACAGATATATTTCTTCCTCCACCCACCCAGGTATTCCCAAGGCAAGTCTGCTCCTGTTTGTTGGTTGCATTTAAATCCTTCTTTATTTCTAAACCAAGGGAGGAGAATTCCACAGTTCCTGGAAAGGCCCAGGTCTTTCTAAGGTTTCATTTACCATTTCTAAGCTTTCATTTACCTCCAGGGTGAAGCAAACCACTGCAAATGTGCTTAACCTCATTTTCTGTCTTCCATTTTCGTGCTGAATCTCGGTTTTTTGAACGATTTAAATAGGGGAAAAACCTTAATGTGTCTCTCTGAAGTTCCATGTGTGGTTTTGCTCTTTGAAATGGAGATGTCTCCACCTGAATCCAGCTACAGTCAAGAGGCAGAGGTGAAATTTGGATGGAGGAAGCAGGAGGAGAGGAATGGGCTGGATCCCATCCCCTTGAGCTGTGGGGCTGCTCCTGCTTTGGGATGAGCAGAGCAGGAATCTGATGCTCTTGGAATTCTGGAGCACTTCAGGCACCTCCCAGTGCTCACACATCCTTTTTTTTTTTTTTTTTTTTTAAGAGGGAGATTTCTCAGCGTGTTTTGAGGATCAGGATGTCAAGATCCATGTGAAACTCCCTGGCTAAATCCCTTGGGAAAGAGAGGCAGCTGGGATGAGGGAAACAGCCCCACATGGGGGATCTCTGCTGGGTCATTCCTGCATCCTAAATGTCATTTAGGAATGGTCACATTCCTAAATGTGATCTGTGCAGGCAAAGCACCCTGTGGCTGTAGGGATGTTCTCCCAGGAAAGGACTCCCCACATGGGAGAGCACAGTGGAAAACAAGGATTGGTTTATTTTCAAGGGAGCTGCACTAGATAAGGACATGGAATCTCTTTGGGGGAGGCATTAAAAACTGTATTTTTTTTCATGTCTAGTGCAGAAGTGTAAGGGGAAAACTGCAAATGGTGCCTGAGGCAGTGTTTGAGGTATCTCAGACAGAAATGTGCATTATCATCACCCTCTTGTCCTTGAGAGGAGCCAGGGAACAGCAGGGCAAGTCACTGGAGGCTCCTCTGCCTGATGTTTGCCCAGGATCTCGTGCCTCAAAACACTCCTGGGAACATGCAGAACGTGCTTCTGTCCCCACCTTCCCTGTCCCCAGGATGAGCACATGGGACTTGCTGCAGGGATGAGCCATGGAGAAGCTGGAAAACTCTTTACAAGTTCATGAATAAACCTTTTCCCTCAAGGTGTTGCATTTACCCCAATTTTTCCTGGAAGGCAGAGAGGTGCTGCAGGTGTTGCTGCATCATTTGAGACATGGGACAGTGACTGTGAGCAAAAGACAATTCCTGATGTTAATGGTGAATTCCTCCCTTTATTTCTGCAGGTAGCAGTGGAAATGAAAGCAGTTCTATTTCCCACACAGGCTCCATAAATGTAAGTACAAATACAATTTATTTTGCCATAGGTGGGAGAGTGAGTCTAAGGATCAAAGCACAAGACACGTGTTAATGTTGTGTGGGGTTTTTAAAAAAGCAAACAAACAAGGAGGTCAGGGGAAAGTTACTTGTTTGACATTTTCCTGCTGGCTTTGCAGAAAATCAGGGTTCATTTGGATTTAGATCCAGCTGCATTTGGGCCAAAGTTGTCTCTGGAGAAGTCTGGGAGGGACAGGAGAGGAGAAAAGCTTTTAGCTCTGTCTATGGAGAAACCTCCTGGGTAGCAATTTCAGAAACTCCTGCGGGACTGAGAAGTTTAACTCCTATTTTTAGAAGTATTGTGGGAGCTTAAATCAGGCTTTAAAGCTTTTAGGAACCTGGAAAGGCAGGTGGGAACCCCGTGGGATCTGTGAAGTGTCTGAACAGGTTCTGAGCCTCACTCTGCGAGTTAATACTTAACTCACCATAGGGACATTAGCAAAACCCACTTGACTCCTGCATCAATCTTCCCATATCCAAATCCTTATAAATCTTCTATCTCCTGATTTCAGAGGAGCTGGCATTCAGAAATTCTGAAGCCTGAGTTTGAGGCTCTCAATGATTTTGAATGTACCATCCATTGCTTTTAAATCATAAATTAAAATAATGAATGCAACACATACTTCAGTGCCTGTTGGTGCCTGGTTTTGGAGTTCACCGAAGTTCAGGGGAGTTTTTTTTTTTTTTTGTTTGAGGCAACCCCTTGAGAGGTTGGAGAGTGCTGAAAAATTTAAGCTGAAGTTCAGTGCAGATTCTGCTCTCTGCAAAGAAGTTTTTCGAGTTGCAACCTGGGCCAGAGTTCAGCTTCTGAATCCCCTTCCCCGGGCAGAGGTGCAAAGAATTCGAACTTTCTGCATCGAGATGCAAATTCTCCATAGAAATGGGGCTTTTCTGAGCTGCTCTCGGGGTTCAGGTGGTTGAAAAAACGAGCTTTGTGTTCCCAAGGCAGCAGGGACCAGGGTTTCTCCAAAGTGCCTTTGTCTGGGGATGTGTAAAGCCCTCAATGTGTCATTCTTTCTGCTTCAGCTGTTAGAGACTCCCATCTTCTCTATTGATTTTACCCAGAGTTCTGCCTGCCCTTGAAGGTGTGACCTGTACCTCAGGCTAATTTATTTCTGTCATGGCTGCAGCATATTTTAGAGGGCAGCAGGGGTAGGAGGGGGAACAATGAATTCAACATGGAATATAAATCCCAAGCCTGTAGCCCTCAGACATTCCAGCACACAGCCCATTCTCCTGCTTGGCATTCTGCACGGTCTTGGATTAAAAAGGGGGAAAGAAAAAGAAAAAAAAAAAAAAAAAAAAAAAACAAAAAAAAAAAAAAAC
>VZTT01042043.1:11068-46577 GCA_013400855.1 Buphagus erythrorhynchus | reverse complement strand
CAAAGACTTGAGATGCATTATGCAATAGAAAACAACCTCTGAATAAACCTTTAAATGTTTATCTGTTTACTCAAATTGAATCTGAATGTTGAGCTTTCTGAAGTTCACTTGTCCCTGTTTATTTGAAAAATGGATTAGAATAAATTACTGAGCCATCACTAAGGAGCAAGAGTTCAGTGTGAGGCAAGCCAGCAAATCTCCTCTGGAAATTCAGTATAAATTACTGACCTCTAAAATTGTCACTTTAATATCAGCTGGCAATGTCATTTTTATCAGAAGATCTGCTTTTGTGCTCTGTCTCTTTGCTGCTAGTTGTAAAACTTTCTGACACCTGTGTATTTCCAGAAAGATTTACTAGTCTGCATCTCCAGCAATAGGCAGTATTTGCTCTGCACCTGGCTGGCATTTCTCTTGGGCTGTCAGCAGGGATCTCTCTCTGTCTGGTTAGAGTCAGTATGAAAAGAAATGTTTGATTTGATGGAACTGTGAGGGAGTAGCTGAAGTGTTTTTCAAGGGAAGGGAAGGTGCAAACTCTACAGAGTGCTCATAGGTCCTGTGGCAGGAAACAGGGCAATTCAGACTGGAGAAGCAAATTCAGTATATGTAATCAACTGTGATTTCTCCCTGATTATCTCTGGACTAATTTGGGAGTGTTTTTTACAGCTAATCAGAGGTATCTGGAAAGAAGTAATTTGCATAACTTCAAATTATGTCATGAGGACAGCTGAGCTAATGTAAACTGGCATTTACTGTAAGATTAGTATGTATTGCATTCAAAAAGGAAACAAAGGAGCAGTGGAAACCTGCCAAGTGGGAACCAGGAGGAGCAGCAGTGACGGAGTGCAGAAGCTGTGCTACATGAGGCATATCAATGCACCAAGAACAGGGAATGTAAATATGCAAAGGCCAAATCATTTGCAGAAGGGGACTCATTTGACAAAATTGTAAATACCATGGATTCTGCTGGCTGTCTAACTGTCACTCTGTAACTGCATTTTGTCATGGTTGGTAGTTTAGTATTCCAGGGGAATGAAATCCCTGTTATCCCATTTACCAGGGCCTGCTTTTTACTTAAAGTAAATACAGTCTAAAATTAGCTTCTAATCTAGTATTAGAGCAAATCTGGAAAAGACAACCATACATGCTTTTGTTTCTCCTTAAAAAAAAACATGGAACACACTGGAATTCCTGTTTACCTATTTCTTCAAGACTGGTTTTGTAGCCTATTTGTACCTCTGGGGATGTGAGGGGGGTTTTGGCTATCTCACTTCAAGCTTCCAGACTTTTCTGCCTGTCTCAAGCTGTAAACCTGACAGGTTTCCTATGTGGGAGACCTGATCTGAGAATGAGCTCCACACAGTGAAGCACTGGAACATGTGATTTTTCATATGGGACCAAGGGCTCAAACATCTGTCAACCTGCTGCTTCACTCAATAGGAAGAGGATATCCTTGTGAGCTCTGACATTCACCCACAATCCATTTTATGCAGAACTATGCCCTAAATTTAGGAATTCTTATAAGGGCCTGACTGAGGATTGATGTACAGAAATTTCAGTCTAACTGAACTAAACTGAACTAAAGACAAATGCTCTCTTGTGGAATTTAGAATGCTAATATCCATTATCAACCCTACAGTATAACAGGAGTTCTAGGAATAAATTAACCTGGAGATTGATGGTAGCAGTCAGGAAGGATCAGTTGGTGACTAATTAATGCTTGAAGTTAAGACAGTGTCCCTCCACAGTATATATTTTTTCACAGGTCCAGGTCTGTGTAACATTTTTCCTAACAAGGGTCACCCAGCTCATAAAGATTTAGTGCTTGGCATCTGGTATCAGTTTGGCTGCAGATGGTGTTTGGAAGATGCAGATTATCTGTCCAGTCCTATAAAGAGACAAAACACTCTCAGTTGTGAGGCTCTGGATCTCTGAAATGGATTTTCACCTTCAGTAAATTGAAAGCATTTAGGGGATCACTTGACTCTCACGTAGCCTTGTTCACCAAAATGGCCATTTTGTAATTTTTTTTAGATTCCTTTGAAAAAAAGACCTAGCATTTCTAATTTTAAAAGCTGGATTGTTGTTTATATTTAGAAACATATTCACGATCAAACACAATTTTTAATTTAGTCACTTAGAAAAAGAAGGTATAATATTCATTGCTTACTTAAACATGCATTTCATTTTGTGAGTCCATGTATAGATTTTTGTTTGAAACTTTTTTTTTGAGGAGGACCTACTGACATGAAAACCAGTGAACTAAGAAAGAAAATAACTCCTTGTATTCAAACCTTGACTAAATGTTTAAACCGTAGCTATGCCCAGATGCAGAAATTGTATTTCTGATGTTCTCTTTAATATTTTCTGTCCTCAAAAAAGCATATTCTCTTGGTTTGTGCTTGCATATTAATATTTCTCTTTTTTCCTTTTCCCTCAGCAGCTTTCTTATAAGCACATAAGCATGTGTACTTACTATTACTAGGCCTAAATTCTTTAGCATGAAATTTGCTTTCTCACAGCATTTTTCAGAAAGTATGAAGAAAGTCTAAACTGGAAAACACTATCCTTATTTTGATGTTTATTCAATGGGTTATTTCCTTCTGTTGGAAAGATCTGAGTTTACACTAATAGCCATTTCTACTTAATGAGCTACCCCAAATTATTAGTTCAAATTTCTGCTTAAAACTGATTTCTTAAAATACATTCCATTTCAGTTTTCACTAGAATAAAAATTTTAAAAAAAGTCAAGAGTTTCCAATTTCCACTCTGTTATACTGCTTAGATCTTGTCAGATCCTGGATATCAGGGAAAATGAACAAGTTATATAAGACCAGTAAAACTTAAGTTACTGAATGCTAGAAGACTTTGCTTGGGACCAGATCATTTTATATTTTTCTGTTTGTGCTGCTGGCACTCTCTGAGAATAGCCACTGATCTCTCTCTAATCTAATCCAACAGAGGTTGTGCTGTTAGAACTCAGCCTAGTGCCTAGCAAAGGCTTATCACTTCCTGGGACAGGGCATCCACAACCTTTTCCAGTTTGGATAATTAAAGATTTTCTGTCTCTGTTACAGGTCTGTTCAGAGAAACTGCACTTTCTACAGAGTGTGTGGTGCATACAGCCCTTTTTAAAAGCCTAGAATTCTTCCAGGCTGTGTTACACAAGAATATGCAGAAAACCTTCTGATCTTATTAAGACACATTATCTGGTTTGCTATTTCCCTATTTTTACCTTCCTTCTGTTTTCATTCATTCCCTCCTGTTCCAGCTCCAGCCCAGCACTTTCACTCCATCTGTGAGGGTGGTAACTCCAGCTGCCTCTGCAGCTGCTGTCTTCCTTTTTTCTTGGCCAGCCATCAGGGAATGACTCTTCCTTCCCTAAAGACATTATACATTGCAGCCAGCTTCCACTTGAAAAGCAAAGGAAGCCATTTAAATACTGCATGAAGGCAGTTTCCCACCTCTGAATCCCTCTGAATCTATACCTAAAATACCTCAAGCTGAGAGCTAACCACATGTTTGCTTTTAAGAGTAGTCAATTTATTTATTTGCTATTTTGAACTTTCAAGTCTTGAGCTAGTGACTTTTTTTAATTATTTTTTTTTTTAATTTTTTTCTGCTGCTTTCAGATCTGTTCAGAATGTCCATGCAGGCCTTACCTAGATGGCAGGTCCTGGGAGAGCTCTGCAGGCTCCAGACCTGGGTACTGCCCTGACTGCAGCCTGACACCCTGGCACAGGTGCCCCCACATCTCTGCTGTCTGGTTTGCATCAGATTCAAAGCCATGCATGCAGGCTGGCAGCAACCAGGGAGAGTGCAGCTGAGCACAATTAGCTGCATTGTGGATACAACAGAGAATTCACCAAAACACAGCCAGTCCTAAACAAGAGTGAACATTACTATTAATGCATAGAAAATGGATAAGATTTTTTATCTTGATGGGAGCCAACAGCAAGTATATGACCAAGTTCTGGCTACAGCTGGCAACAATGCTAAATTATCTAGCCCCTGGTAGGTTTGCCACTCTTAATTGCTTTTACCCAACACAGTAGTAAATGAGAGACAAGAACTGCATTCTAAATGTCTTATGGAAGAAAATCAGTTTTCCAAACCTTGTATAATACTAATTGGGTGAATAATAATACTAATAGTGGGTGAATATCCACTATTTAAAATACACAGGTAGCTTTAATTACTGTCTTAAAATGCATCTACAGTGTAGAAGGAAGCTGTGGGCTTTCCAGGCTGGGATGATGCTGTAATTTGGGATTTTCAAATATGGTAAAAAAGATTCCACAGGCCCTAAAGATATTTTGTCACCATTATTTCTTTGATAAACTTACTAAAATATTTTAATGATGCAATAACACCACTTCTCTATTGCTGAAATAAGCAGGCAACATTAGCTTAATGTTATTTTTATCATGAAGTTAATAGTTCTACGAATTTAGAGGCCTCTTATACCAGTTTTTTCTTTGAGAAAAATAAAACAACATCATTAAAGTAGAGCATAAGTAAGGCACAGTTAGTGCCAACAGTTATGAAGCTCATACTGATATTTCTTTTTCCCATTTCCTGCTAATTTGCCAGAACAGCTTTTGGCCTATCCATAAATAGGTCCATGATAAACCAGACATTAAATTGGAACTAATTCCATAATTAGCACAGTTTCATAGCCATATGTTTGTGAGACAGTCTCAGTTAGCAACAAAATATAAAGAAAATAAAGCATCCATAGGCAGCTTGGGAAAGCAAGCATTCACTAATGTAATATTTATAAAGCTGTACATTAGAAAATAAAAATCTAGAAAGCATTGGCGTGATAGAGCAAGCCTATTGCCCCTGGGTTTAGTTCACTACCTGTTAAAATTTATGTGCTGGTCAAGTTGCCAAAAGGGCAGCTGTGTCATGGAACAGCCACGGGAAAGCCACTGCAAGTCTGGCTGCAGCAGCAGCTCTCTGCTTTCCCTGTGTGCTGCAGGGCATGAGGAAAACATCCAGGCAGAGCTCTGCAGCACCCACAGACACTGCCTCCAGTTCCAAACCCCTGCATTTGGCAGAGATGAAGAAGTTGCAAAGAATCTGTAATGGAGGAAACCAAACATACAAGATGTTCTGAAGATATGGGATATTCCTTCCTGATCCCCTGGACGGAAGCTGTGAAGTAAGAGATTTTAATACAGATATCAAATTCTCGTTTCCTTAAGAGATTTCATCAGTTACCAAAACACTCTGCAGCCTTTCTCTGAAATCCAGCAAGGGGATCTAACCTCAACTCACATTTGTGACTTGTGGCAAGAAAAGATGTGGAAGTTTTATTTCTGGTCTTAGGTACCTATTGCTCTGCATCCAAGTGTCTCCTTTGTGTACAATTAAATGTTAAAATTAAAAAATGGTGCTTCATTTTCATGTTTGTGGTCCCCTAAATTAAGCCTACACTCCTGAAAAGAGGTGTATGCAAACTTTTGTGCTTATGCAGAGTGCCACTCTCTGAGGGGGCTTCCCATGAGGGACATAATGCTGGGTCAGGGCAAACTTAAAAAGCCTGAAGTAGCTGTTTTCTGCAAAGGCATGAGCAAAATTCATGCTGAAGTCTAAAACACTTTTGCAGTGCTGTAGCTTGAAACTCATCCTGTAACAGTTTAAGTTTTTGCAAATCATTCTTACCTCCATACTCCATACGATGCCCCAAGCCTGGCAGTGCTCAGGGCCAGGTTGGTTGGGGCTTTGAGCAGCCTGGTCTAGCAGACCCTGATCAGGGGAAGAGTACTACACCTCTTAATAGAGCATCTGAAATTCACATTTTCCGTTGTGTTTTATGGAAACCACACGGTTAACTATTGTTTCAGGGACTTTAACTACTTTATATTCCTGTATTCAGACCAAATAAGTGGAAATCTCATTTCAAAGCTGAACAGAAAGGTTTTCAAATGCTTAAGCTTTCAGCATTTTGTTTTGGGCTTTTTTTTCAAGATACAGTGGAAGAGTGCCAAGTCACTGTTCTTTTATCTGATGTTCAGATATGTGCCTGGGAGTTTAGGGGCCATGCTGAATTAAGCTAAGCATGGTCTGTTTTTCCATCTAAGGAAGAGTAAAGAGAAACTAAGGAAGCAACATAACAGATTTTTTTAAAAGAAGTTCTATTTTCATGGGAAAAAAACAAAAACAGTGGCAGACTCCACAAGGTATTCAAAAATGTTGCATATATTGTAATCAACACAAACTGAGAACACCTGAAAATGTTATTGAGTGTGTAAGGTAAGAAACTAAGTGTTATAATTAAGGTTAACAGTGCAAGCATAGCTTAACTCTTTTTCATGACTGGGTGCTGGTAAAGTCTTAATTGCACACTCCTTTTTCTAGTCGTGCCCTGAACCACCCAGGGCAGAGAATAACTAATCAATTATTTTTTTTTTTAACCCTCATTTCTCTATTTATCTCTATACTCCTTACATCAAATTAGTGAAACTGCACTGAAAATGAAATTCTGTAGGGTTTATCACCACATCATCTAACTGCAGAAAAACCAATTCCTATATTTGCACAAAATATGCATGAGATTATTTGAATTTTTCTATTACATAGAGGCATTGAGCTAAGAATTTATACACTTCTTTTAGATGAGAATCTCTGTAGAAATTGATATTGCAGAGTATTTCTTGTTGTATTTCATGTTGTATTTCAACGTTTGCTCAAGGCTTAGCACCTAGAGGCTTCAATTGCATCTGGGAAGGTTAAGCATTTCTGTGCATTAAACCCATATAAAATCAAGCATAATGGCAAGTCTGGTTGGTTTAGTGACTTGATTAGCATCAGAGAGGAACTTTGTGGCTCAGACAGGGCTCAAAGCCAGCTCTTCCGTTCAACATTTGACTTCCTTGAGAATGTCCTTGCTTCTCCTGAAATTTCCCGCCCATTTCTTTCAATAAAATTATTCAAGGCATAAGGGAGAAGTCCCACACAGTTAATTTATTTGTCCACTTCATGGCTGCAGAACAGGAATGCTGTTTTGACAGGTATGGAAGAGTACACCTGAAATGTGGCTTTCCTAACCTCTTGGGTGCCTGCATTTCCACAGTCCAAGTGTGTTTTTCTACAGTGCTTTACAGAGAAACCTCAGGGGCAGACTCCCTCCCTCAGTACCTGTGTTTTGGCCCCCCTGATCAGCAGGAAGAGGACTGAGTGCTTTGGGAGCAGCACACCAGGTGGGCACAGGAGCTGGCAGCAGTTTTCCTCCTGTGCCTGTGCACAGGCAAAGGCTGCAGCAGTTCATTCCCTGGTGGTTCCTGCAGGGATCCCTGGGCAGGGAAACCATGGTGGCACAGCTGCACTCAGCAACCTGCTCCAGACTCTGCAAAGTTTGTGCTCTCTGCTCTGGTCACTCCAGGCACAACATCCCCTGCCTTGTTCCCTCCACCTTAACACTCACCTTCCTTCTGTTCTTACATCCTCTCCTTTTCTGAAGTTTCTTCTCCTTACACAACCATTCCCAGTCCCCTCTTGCACTCTCATTCTATCAACCTTACTTCCCAGACACTGGAGGTGGAAGTGGTGTCAACCAGATTTCTGTCCTGCTCTGAAACCTTCTCCAGTCTTCCTTGACTGAATCATTCCCTGATTGTCCATCTAATGTTAAGATCTAACTGTATCAGTTGATGGATCTGTTAAGATTTAAAATCTATGAAGTGATGAATTCTCCAGTTTCTCAGTCCCATGGTCTCCTTTTTACAGACTTAACTCCTTATATTCACCCCAAGTCCAACCTTCTCCACTCTGTTCAATTTTCAACCTGACAGGGTCAAATATCAGTCCCTGTTCCTCACTCACACCTTCCTCATCCATTTTATTGTTTTTGGTCCCAGTTCTAGCTGTTCTAGCTGTTCTCCCCTTTGCAACTCCTCCCTTTTCCCTCCTCTGACACTGGAGCTGTGTCAGGCACCAGGGCTGCAGGTGAGCCCCATGTAATGCTCAGCTGTACTGGTTGGCCAGTCAGACAGAACAGGGTTTTAATCCAGAGTATGCCAAAGACCCATAGATCCCATGCACAAAGATTTCCTTCCTGTGAATAGCAGGAAATGGGCTCTGCTTCCCATTTTTCATCTGTTTCATCTCAGGCCGTGGCTGAGGAATGCATTGAGGTCTGGGGAGTAATCACAGGTTTCACAGTTTGTACTGATTTGAAGGAATGGAGGAGGACATTCTTCATCTGCTCAGTTCTGCTGCCCACAGGCAGCAGCTCGGACCCATAATTGCAGAGAAAGTCCCAATTCAATACCTCAAAGCCTGGAGAAACTTAGTCTAGGAGAATAGTCAAGAGATTTTAGCCTTCAAGTCTCTACAAAGTATAGGGTACCTGATAACCTGGCACCTTTTGGAGAACTCTCATTCATAGTATAAAACAAAGCCTTCCCTGCCCTCTTTGTGACACAACTTCAGCACAGTGGAGACATCCAGTCCTTTCAAAGTTCAGAATAAAATTTTTCCCAGCCTCATTCTCAGGAATAACTAACTTTATGCTAGCTGAGCCTTTCCAACAAAGAGGAAATGAAGTGTGGGACAGACAATGACATGGGAAATTTCAGTCCAAAATGGCCAAGCAAAATCTTGCAGATTTAAATTAAGAGTACCATGTAAAACAAGGTACTGGTATAAAGGGCTAAAAGGCAGTACTAGACAACCTTTTAATGAACCTCAGGGACGGAGTGTGGTTTGTATATTATTGTAGCTACTATTATTAGTGGCATTAGTAAAATTAGATTAGTACATGCAGCTGTTTAAACACTGCAATATACATAAAATATTCTTGTCTTGCCTTGGTAAGAGTACCTCAGACATACCCAGCACAGCTCACTGTGTATCAAAGTGGTGGTAGGCTTAGCTTTTTGAAAGCTGTCAGAGCTGCTGAGCTGCTCTCTAAGTCAGCCTCTCTCCTGCCTGGCTCCTTGTGTAATCCAGAAGATTTCTGTAAGGTGTCTGTTCAGTGCTGCTCTTCCCTCTTAACAACATCACATCTCTTCTTGGCATTTACCCTGAGAAAATGCACATAACTGGATGCTGAGCATGGGGGAATGCTGCTTCCCATCTGCATCTGGTCCTGTCCTGTTCTCAGACTTACCTAAGGCAGGTGATGCTGGGCTTCCAGTTTTGAGGTGATTGGACATGACTGGCCTCATGGCAAATTACATTAAGATGGAACATACAAATTAGACAAAGGATTTCTTGTGTTGACAAGCTGTCCCTTCTCTGCTGGGTGGCATGAACAAGGTCCTGAGCAAGTGCCTTTCCTTCAGGGAACAGGGTTGCATCTGCTTACAGCCATTGAAAAAGCTGACCCATTGCATGCAGAGCATCTCCACATATATTGAAATACACTGTCAGTTCAGAGTCCTCCTTGGTAGTTTTAAAGACTTATATTGAAATTGCCCCAAGATTATAAAAGTGATTTTACATTAGCTTTCTCTTCAGAGCATAAAATTGTATCAAGCTAGAAATTATAGAACTATTTTCAAACTTTTAATTGTAACGTCATTGAAGGTTTTAATAACTATTCTAATTGAAGTGAGTACTAAATTATTAACTAAAATATTCTTGCTTTTAAAAAAATGGCCTTTTAAAAATTAAAACAATGTTGAGTTATGAAAGGGAGTAAAAAGAAATTTCTTATTTTCATGCCCATCCAACTCTAACAGAGAAATGTGCATCTTAATTACATTTCAGATTCAAACTAGAAGTGTGAATTTTTAGACTTATAAGTGAAAACGGAATTTTTTTAGACATATCAAAAATCATTTGAAAGTAGAGGAAAAAGGAATAATGATGTTGCATCTTGTACAGATATTTTTACTACAAAGTAATAAAAATGCACTAAAATTATTCATGAAACTCGTCAATAGCTAATGTCTTGTCTTTGAGATCCTTAGTATCCTAATATAACCCCTTGGAACTGTTTTACTTTTATATTGCTGTGCTGGGATTCCAGCACACATTGGAGAGCGATGCAGAATGTAAATGCAGTGTCAAAGATTACAGAAAACCACAGGGGAAATTAAGAGTTGTTTCTTATATGGTGTTACAGGCCTTAAGCTATTTTTTTATGGGCATCTTGTCATTATTGTTTTGTATTTAAGTCTTTGGTTGTGGTAAGTGAATACATTCTGAAGGTAAGAATCGCTCCTGTGAAATTCCAAAGGGATTATATTTAAAAGATTGTCTTTTCTGAGACAGTTTTCTTGAAGATCTGTGGAATTACAGACAAAATTATGCAGATGTCTTTGTATCTTACATTTCCATGTAACTGAATTACATTATAAGGATATATGAAACTCAGTTAATTTCAGTGGTAAAATTTCTGTTAACTTCAGTGAGCACAGTTTGTTAGGTTGCAGTCCATCCACACCTTTATGCAAACTCGAGGTCACTACAGGTCATAGTTTGCCTGTCATGCTGTTTCTGGAAAAAAACTATGGCTTGCATTCCTTGCAAATATTTTGTTTGTTTGCTTTTATTTTTTCCCAAACTAGACAGACATATAAATGTTTACACATTTCACAACATTTTCTTCATTGTTTTTTGTCCTGTATTTGTCCCTTTTCTTGTATCTTTGCTTTATGGAGGTGAACTTGCATTTCTTATTCCCTTTGACTCTATGAACAAGAGTATTTCACAGTGGAAATGGGGAAATAAAATGTAGGGACGTAGGGGACTATTTCTTTATCCTTCAGCCACTTAAAAACAAATTTTAGTTTAAGGATCACTGCCATATATGTTCAATGACTGTCAGAGGACATAAGAGCTACATGGCCTGACCATACTGAATTTACTATCCATGTTTTCCAGTCAAGGTAGCTGATTACCTTTCTGATCATGACTTGTTACCAAATTTAGCATCTTGAATATCTTCACAATTATAATGAGCAGCAATGACTAATGCTTATTTGTGTGTGCAGGATATTTAAATGAATCTTGGGAATACCACCTGTGCTCACAGAATTGCTGTGTTACAGAGTTTATCAGGGCTCCAATAGTCAGCTGCCTGCAGCTGGGGTCATGGGATGCCACTTCCAATGCCAAGAAAAGGTGCAATTCTTCACTGTTTAGATGGCATGAAAGGATAGCAGTGCTGAGACCACAGCTGAGGAGGGTTGGAACTGGGGGATTTACCAAAAAGCAGAATGAGTAGTTCAGGTACATACACTGGACTTGAAAAACTAAGAAACTTGCCTTCAAATAAATAAAAGAAATCAAAAAATGGAGAATAACAGCACTGTGCTTTCATAGAAAAGGAATGTAGCTTAATTCAGGATGTAGTGTGTAGGGGAAAATGGTCTGCAAACCATAAAAAAGGTGGAGAATAGAACAGAGAGACTTCCAGTTTCACAGATAGAGAGAAAAGCTCCTAATCTGCTAAGGTGATACAAAAATGATTAGATGATAAAGAAAGAGAAAATTCAAATGCATGCCAGTGTTTCATTGTTTTGTCTCATTTTCTTTGCTGTTTCTGGTGGGAAATATAAGAATTCTTGGTATTTTAGACCATTATGGAAAGGCTGTGTGCCTATTTGCTTGCAGTATTAAGCATCCTTGAAGACTGCAAGGCTCATTTTTCAGCTGATGAGGCTTGGCATGACCTAGGACGTGGAGGCTGGTTCACAGACTGGTCACATCTTCCATGGGAGGGCCTTTCACATTAGGAGCACACAGTGTGCCAACACACCTCTCATTTGTTGGCGTTTGGGACACAGGCCAAAATTCAATACCCAGCCTGGTTTCTGACAGTGAAGAGCCATGTTCAGACAGCTGAGAAGTAGTATTTTCACATTCTTGAAGTGAACAATGTCTTCTACAATTGTGTGACAACTGTAGTTCAGTATTTGCTGTAATGGTCATTATTTTCTATCCTTCTTCATCTGGCTTCCAAAGGAAGTTGGCTTCTGGCACCATTTAAGCAGAAATAGTTTGTTAATCTGCTTCTCAAGCACTTTGTGATTGCTCCTGATAATAGGTGCTGCTGATGTAAATTGCTGTTATTATCATCAGTGACTCATTAATCCATTGGTTATTGATCTGCTAAACCTTTTTCATTTCAAATGAGAGGAGTAAAGATTGTGCTGCAACTTGCATTTCAAGACCTCTATTGAAGGTTTAATGAAATGTATATGATTTTGCAAGGAAAGCAAGATGAATGAGGTGAATGCACTACAGGTTTGGATTTTAACTCCCTATTTTTCAAAGCCCCGTATTTAAATGTTCATGTTTTCCTTTAATCTTGACTACTGCGACCATCAGTGGAAGAAAAAGCTGCAAGCCCAAAAGATCATTTATTTTTTTTCCACTAAGTATGGAGAGATTGTACACAAGTAACCAAGAGTATCTTAGCTAACTCACACATGCCAAAAAATAAGCAAGATGAATTTAATTCTAAATACTTGACTTTGAAATGTATACTCAGGTCAATTCCCAAGTCAGCTTTTCTTATAAACTAATTAAACACTGAAGTGAAGTAAAAATCAAACTCTCATTAATAGGGAAAGTAGCAAAATATTAGCCCAGAAGAAACTTTCAAACATTCTTATATTGCCACCTGTACAAACAGGGGCAGCCTGTAACAGGAATGCTGATAAAAATAACCCTGGCAGAAGAAGTGAGAGAAGCTGGAATCAAGCTGCAGAGAAACTGTGAACAATGCAGGAAGTTCTCTGAGAGGGTCACAAGTTTCAGCCAGTGAGGCTGCCCTGGAAGAGAGCCCAGTGGGGTACACGTGGAGTGAGCAGAACCAGGTTCTGCTGGAGATCTACCCTGTCATTAAACACCAGCTACACAAAGGCATCTGGGGATGAAGGCATAATGTTCATAGAACTTGTTAGGAAAAATGGCCGGATAAGCACAGCTTCTATGGAATATCTATTGTTTGCTGCAAATATGCTTTAATAATAGGGTAATTTGTTTCTTCCACTGAATTTGCCAATTGACGGCAAAAACAGTTCTGTAAAAGTCATCCAAGCAAAATAACGAATGGGAACAATTATTCTTCTTGAGTAGATTTTCTAAATTAAGACTCCCAGCAAAAAGGCTGAGATTGCTTGCTTTAGCTAATGCTCTTCTCTTGTTTTCTTTTAATTTGTAGAGTATGTGCTGTTTTGCAATGCCACAGCTGCTAAATTTTGTATTCCTAGTTGGCTTAAATGTCTCCACCTCTCCCCATACACACACAGATATATATTGGCAGGTTTATTGATTGATTAAATGGTTTGTGAAAGTAAAAGTTAGGAAAGATTATTGCTACTCTTTCTTTTAAATCAGACATTTGCATGAATATAGGCATACAGGTATTTATATAAATAGATCTCTTCAGCTTCATTACTCGAGGTCAGTGTGTTAGGCCTGCAAGGTATTGTCTTTTCACAAACTGCCAATGACAAAGATACCTTCAAGTAAATTATAATTTGCCTGACCCAACTTGTTGTATAATGAATCTGGGAAAATCTGGCAAGGAGCTGATGGTAATGAGCCTTTGATTTTCACACATGCTTTCTTTGCTATAATTCAGCAGCACTAACACACTTACAGCATTTCTCAAATCATTTATTGTGTTAGTCAGCTTTACGTAGACAGCTTTGAAAATACAATTCTTAGAGTAGAAGTTACATGCCCAGTAAATTTAATTCTGGAAGACTCCTAAGTCAGGAATCTCCATGGGGCTCTGGTATTAGTTTTATGTCCAGGGCACACAAAACTTCAGTCATAACTGAGCACCTAACTCACTTAAGTGATTGCAAGTGTCTGTATAAATATATATGTTATTTATCTATGAATTGAAGCAAAAAATATTTGTTTTCATACATTATAGGTTTGCCCATGGTGAGGTAATCTGACCATATAACTGTATATACAATGTATGAAGCAAACAAACAGTACTTAGAAATACTTTATCTTCCCAAAGGGAAGCTCAAAAGGCTATGGCAACACTGTGAGTTGAATATCATCCTGCTGTCAAAATTTAGCTTAAGATGTACTTCACTTTTGAAAGCTGATTTCACTGGACATATTAACATGAAAAATGCTTCAGAGGTTTTTTGGGTGAGCACTCTGAACTTTGCAGAACTCAGTAGCCACTCTGGTTTAATCTTCTATCAGCAGAACCATTGTCCCAGGGAATGGCAAATAGGCATTGTCACTAAAACCCACCAGTGGATAGAGGGCTGGAGCACCCCACAGTTTTTGATTCCTAGGTCTCACTATTCAGACTACAAGGAACATGCTCACTCCTGTAAACCACACTGGCACTCAGGGAGTGCCACTAAGGTTTCCCTGTCCTGCCTGACAAATGAGTACCAGAGCACAAGACTTTCAGGGACTTTTGAGGCTGCCTCATTTGAACTTATTCTGTGTAGCAGAAAAGTCCAACCATTAATCCTCTGAGAAGCTTATTTGTAAGGAGGCATTTAAAACCACGGTGGGAGTAGAAGTGTGTGTGGGGGTGTGTGGTGCTGCTGTGTGATAACGAGCTGTGCTCGCATCACTTGAGGGCTCCGAGGATCTCTGCAGCACTCAGCTGCAGACTGCCACCCCTGCAGAACCCCTGCACAGATGGAAATGTGCTGCACAGGACTCACTCCTTCTGCAGTGTAGGTAGTGGGGTCTCATTGTCACAGCATAACACAATTTCAGATGTCATCTTGGACAAAGAAATCTTGCTCTAAAACCGAGTTTGACTAAGATGAGCAGAGAAACTCTGCCTGAGTTTTATTTTGTATGGACATCAAAGGCTGCTTCTCATGTCAAAATAAATAAATGCTTTTCTGCACAAACTCTTTCATTCCACAAAGCTCCTAGAACTCCCCCTCTGCAAGAATAGTTGACACACCAGTGATGAGACATGGCTGGAGCAAAACTGTCTTTTTTCTTTTCCTTTTCTTAAGTTGTGTGTTAGTTTTGCAGTAGGTAACATCATCTGGAAAGGACTGGGTACAAAGAATAGTAAATTCTTCCCCAGAAAGCTAACAATACCAAAAAAGGAAAGGGTATTTTTTTGGGTGAACAAGTAATGAGGAACATTAGAGACAGATCATAAAACAAAGAAGAGAAAGTGATGATAGATATTGGCCTTTAAAATGTGTGTCTTCTTTAGTTGTGTTTGTTTTCTTATGTAATTTCTTTGCTGTTGCTGATTTTGGCACAATTGTTGTAGCTAGTCTGTAAATTTTTGTATACTTAGCTCATGACCCTTTGAATATTGGTTCGTGTTTTTCTCAAGCTAAGATTTCAGCTAAGAATGCATTCGAGCTTCCTCCTACTGTTCTCTTTCTCTCTTGATTTTTCCTAGTGCAATGGGATTATTTATGGATCATAGGATAATTTCAGATAGTGTTTGGGATTTTAAAAATGGTTCCTAGTCTAAATTACTTTAGTGTTGCAGTGAAAAGATATTTTTTTTTTAATTGGATTGCCTTTATTTTGTACTGAGTTCCCATCGCTTGCAGAGTCATCCTGCAAGTAAAATCCAGCATTTCTGAGAACTGAAGTTCTTGGTCCCCTACCAAGCTGTCTAGCTTGGAAAATGTTTCATAATGTTTGGCACTTAAAGCCATTTTCTGTAAGACAGGGATATATCTAATCAGACTTTAATACATCTACATAAAAATTGTTATGATCTAGATAAAAATAAAAGGAACACTAAATAATATTAATTCATAGATTAAGACAAAATCTACTTATTATACTTGCATTCCTCTTTGAACATAAATTAAATAATTCAACAGTGATATAGGATCCATACATTTAATGTCTTCAATGACTGTTTACCTGGGCTTTTGCTTTGTTGGTTTTGTATTGCTTGCTTTGGAAAATAGATTCACTTGCTAATTTTTTTTTTTTTGCTTACTGATTACATTAATGGCTATCAATACTTTAGCAACGGGTAAACACTCAGCTGAATAAAAATTAAACCAGTCACTTCCAGTTCAGTTTGAAGTTGTACCTCTCACTTAGCTTTTTGATTCATTCAATCCTAAATCCTTGTTTTCTGTATATATTTTTCTCTAAATGTAGTGTGGGTTTGGTTTATGATGAGCACTACTACATGACATTTTTATATGAATTTGAAATAATGAATATTAATATATATATGAATCTTCATATGTGAAATATGAATTTTGTAGATGATGACACCAAGATCTGAAATGTCTCACAAGGAAAAACAGAAAAGTCCTCTTTGCCAGTTTTCCCCTTGAGTGAATAGTGTTTAAAAAGATGCTGGGATGATAGTGCAGAATGGAGTTTATTTTTCTATGAGACCTGCCTGGCACCACCACCACCAAAACTTCTTCCTCATTTCTATGCTGATGCTCTTGACTCTGATGTGAAGTACCCTCATCTAATGAGGCAGCTCATTAGTCACTCTGGACATGGCTTTCTAAAGTTCTTGCTAGACAAGGTACTGATGTGTTCCCCTATGGATCTCTGACCGTAGTGAAATTTACCCAGATCAAAAGTACATCTTGCAAAGTAAATAAAAAACCACTGGGTTGTGGTAAGTTGCATTAACATTAGTGATGTAGGGAAAGAGGATTTTGCATATCAGAAGCATTTTGCTGATCTGTCAGGCAAATTAGCTTTCTATAGAGCTAAGCCTGACAAACTTTGCTAAAGTTGTGAATTACTACAACCTGTAAAACAACAGTGGAAACCTCTCAGACAGTAAAGTATCTCTGGAACAATACAGATATTCAAATATTTAGTATTTAGCCCATATTTATCTCCCATATTTAGCCTGAGCTTAAAAAAAGATTAAGTGCCAGCTCATTTTAGGTATGTACTTGAATCCATTCCTGTTCACCTAAGCACCTCTCATTTACTTGAATCCCATAACAATCAAAGGGAATGTTCACATACTTAGGTACAAATGGAAATACCTTGGGAGGCCTTGGTGGTGTGTGTGGCCCCTGAGTGGAATACACCACAAAACAACCTGCTATTTGAAACTGTAAACTTGAAAGAGAAAAGGAAACTTAAATTTATTTTGTAAATTTAACAACTTGAAGGTCACATGCTGGATAAAAAATCATCGCCTGTTCAGTGGTCTGGGTGATTTGGGTTTTTTTTTATCATTGGTGAGGCACTGGAGTGTTAAATGAAAAACCCACTGCTGGAGGCAAGAGGGAGAAGCTCTTGGCTGGGGGGGAGGAGGAGATGCCAACTCTTTAATTGACAAGGTCAATTAGGTCATAGGTTGGACTCAAAGATGTCAAAGGTCTTTTCCAACCTAGCTGATTCTGTGATTGTGTAATTGCACCAGTAATGGCTTCCAAGGAAGGACTGGCCACAGAGCTGTACTGTGCAGCACACTGAACTTGTCTAACAAGGTTACAATTCAGAAACTGACTCATTTCTTTATCACCAGGGCTATTGATTGTTTATGAAGTCTAGACACCCTGTGGCCATCTATAATAAGACAGTCTGAGGCTGTGTTTTTTACAACTCTTTTCAACCATTATTGAAACTTCATAAATACTGTATTATTCTTCACAGAAAATCAGGTGGGTAATTTCTCAAATTGCCATAAGATGATCTCCACTCATTCCCATCCTCTCACATATATATGCAGATCATAAGAGCACCTGTAGCTTCAAAGGCTCTCATTTCTAAAATTAAAAGAGAGATATACATCTGCCTGTGTATCTGTATCTATATATGTGTAGTGTGTGTGTGTTTATGTTTGACCATACAATGCTGAACACCAGCATGGGAAGCAAACACCCTGCCACGAAGTATATGAGCTTTAACAGTGGGCTGTTTCACAGTTCACTGCCCCTAGACTGAACACTGTCATTAGTTTTGATCTAATGAATGAACAGAGGACAGAATGTACCTAGATTACTTATGGCTTTTAGAATTGTGCTTTTTTGTTTTATTATTTAGAGTTGGTTTTACTTTCACACAGTTAATTTGAATTATATAGTTATTAGTTCAAACTGAGAACAGTAATTTTGAGATGGTTGTAAGGATACTTGGTTTTACTTTATTTCCAGCAGTAAAAAATCATAAAGTTGCAGGTACATGATCTTCCATTGAAAAGGCGTGGATGAGGTTATATTTTTATCCTTTCTACCCACCCTCATGTTTATCTCTTATTACTCATAGAAATAGTGTTTATTTATTGAATTGATTCTATTTTGGTTACATTGAAAATATTTTATGGGATAAAGGCACCTAGTGTAATCACTGATGGTATTTTATTGCATACTCATAACAATTGATTATAAAATGTAACTGCCAGACCTTGGGATATGATTTACACACGTGTTCAAGTGACAGAGAGAATGCAGTCTACACTGGCACTTTAGTATTCAACTCCTATGTAAATACCACATCTGATTCAGGCAG
Source organism: Buphagus erythrorhynchus (assembly GCA_013400855.1). Taxonomy (NCBI): domain Eukaryota; kingdom Metazoa; phylum Chordata; class Aves; order Passeriformes; family Sturnidae; genus Buphagus; species Buphagus erythrorhynchus. The sequence goes on along the minus strand of VZTT01042043.1, from coordinate 28,196 downwards.
ATGGGTAAATGACACACCTAGGGAAGATACATGAAGTCAGCATGTCCAGTCCTTTCTAGCAAGCCCTGGATCACAAAGGGATTCCACCTGTGTGGCTTCCACCTGTGTAATGTTGCATCTGCTATTGAAGAGTAAAGAGATTTGCTCATAAAATTTGCCTTGTTAGGGTTCAACAACTAACTGTGTATCCTGCCTTTCAGATTTCATATTACAGCCTAGACATTGAAGCTTTTTCCAAGAAAACAGACTTTCATTTTCCTGAGCATGAGATTATCAATATAAGTAGCCTGTCTTCCCAAGACAGCAAACTAGTAAGAAGGCTGAAATAATCAGGCACTTTCTGCTTGCCATTGCTGGGAAATTTCTGGGCCCTAATGATAAACAAGCTTGAAGGATGCTCTAGTTTAACCCCAGTAGGCAGCTAAGTCCCCCACAGCCACTCAGTGGAGAAGATATTCTGAAAGGCAAAAGTGAGAACCTAGAGGGTTGAGATAAAGGCAGTTTAATTGGTAAAGCAAAGCTGCACACATAAGCAAAGCAAAATAAGGAATTAATTCACTACTTTCAAATGGCAGCCAGAAAAATTGGCAGAAAAGTAAGACTCCCTTGTGCATAACAGTGACTTGGGAAGACAAACACCATAACTTCAGATATCCCCACTCCCTCCTTTCTGACAGCTTTTATTTCTGAGCAAAAGGTCATGCATATCCCTTTGACCAGTTGAGGTCAGCTGTTGCCTCTGTGTCCTCTCCCAATTTCTTGTGCACTCCCAGCCTGCTCACTGTCAGGGCAGTCTAAGAAGCAGAAAATGCCTTGATGCTGTGCAAACACTGCTCAGCAACAGCCAAAACACCAGTGTGTTATCAATAGTGCTTTGGTCACAAATAAAAAATATAGCCCCACACCAGAAAATGTAAAGGAAATTAACTCTATCCCCACTGAAACCCAGACAAAGGAACAGGAGTCCTCAGCCTAGAGATGAGAACAGACACTTCAGATGGGTCAAGCTTTATCTGCCTCTTCCTTGGGCTGCCCACAGGCATGAACAAGTTGCTGGATGAAGCATATGAGAATTTTGCAAGGGGGGATCAGCACTTGGTCACTCAATCTTCTTTCTTCCTCCTGGCATCATAACTTCTGTGTTGTCTTCACAATGACAAGACAGATTCAGAGGTGTCTGCCCTGGAGTCAATAAAATGAATGTATGCCTTAAAATTCAGACTTTTCCTTTTATTTAATAGGGGTGAAATTCTGATATGCCTCAGGATCCTGGGATAATAACTGAGCTGCCTTGAGTTCTGCTCTACAATTGCAGTGAACAATTTGTACAAATCTGTTGGATAAGTACCTGGCTTAATCAATACTCTTCCCTATTTCATTTACAGTCTTCATGCTTATAGTTTGCAAGTTGTTTAGCTGAGTCACATTTAACTTTTCTGCTTTTTGGGTAGTTGTGAAACTTGAAAAGATTATCCACATGCAATGCAAATTTCCTTCTATGCATTAGCATTAAAGATGGACATACTGTTTTTCCAAAGCAGCACTAGTAATATCAAGTAAAATGAATAACCTTGCTTAAAACAGAAATTTTCTCTTCTGAAGACACTCTTCCTTATGAGAATTTGTCAGAATGTGTCCATCAAACCTCCTGGTGCTAAACTGAATTTCTGGTGTAGGAATGTTTTCTATCCAAAATGACAACATTTCATGGGAGACTTCTTTCATTCCCTTTGGTTCTCAGCCAGAATACTTAAGTTTCTAAAATTATTCATGATGAGCAGTGACAGTCTGGGTGTTCTTTTCTCAGAAGCCTTCTACAGAAGGATAGGGACTGAGTGGGGAGAGACAACTTCTGGGGCTAAGAGTGAAAGGATCTTGAGGTCTCTGAAGGGCTGGAGAGAGAAATTTCTAAAGACAAAGAGAGGAGAGTACAGAGTTTGCTGCAAGTCAGAAGGCAATGAATTGGCTGGAAGCAAACCAGAGAGCAAAGACCTCTGTAACAGAAAGCTGTTTACAAAGTTCTTTGGGCTTGGTTCCCTCTAGACAGATCCATCAGAACGTTCTGGCTGACAGAAGTCCCACTGCATGGCATTTTTTCTGTTCTAAATGTGATTTTTAAAATACTGAGAGTGGGAAAGTGCTTTGCATCAGACACTGGGGTTAATGGTTCTATCTAACAACTGCTTATTAAACAAAAGTGTTTTGCTCTTCTCTTTTATCTGGCAATTTGTGGTCCCATAGCTGCAGCAGCTGTGCAGTACTTTGAGGTAAACCAGACCAGTGCAACCACCTGATGCTGCACACGTGTCCCTGACTGCCCCCCACACCAGCATGGACAGGCTGGTGCAAAAGTCCAAGCTGTAAACAGTTGTTGTTCTGTTGTCCTACACATACTGTGGACAATCCTTTGTAATCTATGAATAACATGATTGTGTATTTTCTCCTCTTTTAAAAGTGCTTATTTCTTATCAGTCCATAATTCATTTTGACTCCAGACATAAAACACATTTGGTTTCTGTTATCTCTAAGCATGCAGTGAATATACTATGCAAATGTACAAGCTGTGTGAGCTCAGACACTCAAAATTCTTCTAGGTCTTTTTTTTAGGCTGTCAAGCACCAGGATTTTAATCTACTTTCCTCCATGAAATGCAAAGGGGTTTCCTGTTCAACTTGAACAGTCTCTTGTTCACTTTTCTATCTCCATACCACCTTTTAAAAGGGGAGGTCTTAGGAAGACATGAAGAGTTTGAAGATCCTGGCCATCTGAACAGCTGGCAGTGATGGTGACAGCACAGACACACCGTGAGGAATGCAATGAGTAAGTTCCTGTGCTTCTGCAAAGATAAAAGGTCTATACTTTACAGCCAGACAAAAGAGACTACTATTACTACTATTACTCTGCAGGATAATATTTTTTCACCTGTTTATTTTGTATGCAGCCACACAACAAAGTGTATTTTTCTAATTTTCTGTCTATTTCTAATGTAATTTGGTTTTTTTTGGCTTCGTTGTGTTGTTCTCCATGTCCTCAGTCAGAAACTGGGTAGTGGGCTCATGTTTTCTCTCACACATTGGCTACAATCAATAGTGCTCTCCTTAAATGCTATATAGTTTATTTGCTTTGTTGCTGTTGAAGCTGTGTGAAACGCAAGTTGCTTTTGAGGTGTGTTGCTGTTAATTCAAGTTGATAAGCACGACATTCTAATTCACAGCAGTACAGCTGTGTCTTGTCTGAATTGGGCTTACAAACTTGTGGAAGAAATGTTAAAAATATATTGCTCACTAGTTGCAGGAAAAAATTCATATTGGAGTGGGCATTAGGGAAATTTCTTGAAATTGTCAGTATTTGAAATTTCTTCCACCTATCTCCACTTAGTCTGTTCTTTGGGGTGTGTATTTGCTTTTCTTTGCTATAAGAAAACACCAAACACATTAGCCAACCTGCAGAAGCAAAATTGCTTCTTTAGTGGTGGTGGCCCTGATAAATCCACATTCTCTTAAAGCAGTTTGTACCCTGCTTCCCTTCTCCCCTCTCCAGAGATTTGCTTTGGTAGCAGGGACATGGTCCATTTTTGCACATGTGGCTCTTGGCCTCCCAAGGGAAAAGCAGCCTCACCTTCCTGAGACCCAGTGTCCCCAGACTGCCTTTCCCTGCCCCACGTGGGTGCTGGGAATATCCCAGGTGTCAGAACGTGCTAGCTGTTATCCCATCCCTACTTCACTTCTCTTTTCTCACAAATCCAGTGTTGCTGTGGTGCTGGCCCCCCTGCCCGTGGCTGTTCCACTCCTGATCACAGCAACAGGAGCAGCCGCCGCACCAAGTCACACCTTACAGCCAGGGCTCTGCTCTGCTGCTTCCCTTTGAGCATCCAGACAATTTAAATGTTTACTTCTCTGCACTGACAGCATCATAACTCTGCGTTTTAGCATCTGCAGCTTCCAGATTTTTTATCATCAAGGAGTAAGTTGGATAAATTAATCCCTGCTGAGCTAGACGATGACACATTGGTGCCTTCACTGTTGATGTGCAAGTTTGCAGCAGCCTGAATGCTCTTTTCACTTCATTTTCTTCTAATCCAGGCAGCATTGGTGCAAGAGAGGAAGGGGATTCATTTCTTGGAAAAAAGTATTTTTTCAGACCTTTGTCTTTAGACAGAATTAAAATTCTTGACTCCCTGCTAGTATATTTCTATTCTTCAACTCAGCTGAAGATCTTAGCATTACTGGGTTTTTTTCAAGGCTTAAATTGCATCTGCCTGGTAAAGGCATGTTTTTAGAGATGATCTGTGAGATTTAGAATTTTAATTCACTCATTTTTTAGACACGTAAGTTCAGTAGAAACTTTCTTTTCCTTTGAGTTTTTCACCTAGTTTTTCACGTGCATGGCTTAAGGCCAGACCCTCTGGTCACTTCTTCCTCTTTATAGTTATCTTGAGGAATAGCAGATGGTTAATTTTTGCTTCCTGAAAGGTCTCATGTATAGAAATAGCCCCTGGTGTGCTGCTCCTTCAGCAGCTCCCATGTCCACAGAGTCCCACAGAGCCAAGGCTGTTGCTTTGTAACAAATGCTTCAGTTTGCTTTCAGTCCATTTTCACCATTACAGTTCTTATCCTTGACCTGCCTTTCCCTGGTGTACCTTCCATACAGAAATGCCATATGGTGACTCATATGCTTTTTATTTTTAACACACGTGTTATTTTTAACACATATGCAAATATGTATGACTGGGCAGCATACTGAAAATATATCTGGAGAGCAAAAGAGGTTTTATTTTAAGCTTTCTTCTTTTACACACAAGGCATTATTTTCTGCAGATTTCTGCAGAAAACTGAGTTGCGAGTCCCTGGCAGTGAGGATCCTGTGGTGAGAGAAAGGCACATGAACAAATAGCCTCCACAAACATCATGAAAAATATTGGCAATAAAAATGATGAGAGCAATGTTCAAGGCATCTAGGGTTAAATCTGTGTTCCTCTATTTCCTTTTTTTTATGACTGGAAGAAGAACTGAACTCCTCCACCTTCTTACATAAGAAGGAAGCTGTAATCTTTATTTAATCTATTTTCCAAGTAATTCCTTTAGCACAGAGACTGTCCCTAACTCTGTATTTGTGCAGTTGCTAATAAAATCAAGAGTCCTAATTTTTAGATTGATCTTGTGTATTTCATGAAAGAAGTACCCACTGATCCTCTCTGCACTGTGGAGAAGGGAGCCAAATAAGGCTCCAAAACCAGGGAGCTCTTGTCTAAGAACAAAGCATGCACAGGGTGCCCAGGTGTCTTCACCTGGTACCTTGGCATCAATAACCAAAACCTATTTCCTTCTTCTTCCACACCTGTATCCCCACTCAGAGCATGACTGCACCTACTACTAATACACCCTTTGATACTCTAATGACAAGATAGATCAGACTTGCAGCTAAATAAACCATGCTCTGCTCATATGGTAGGTGCAGGTGGATAAAAATAAGTTGTGATTATTTATTAATTTCTATTTTTTTGTGAAAAAAATTTGCTTTTCTGGGTGGTCACCTCTCCATCTACAATTACTCATTTCACTTATCTGCAGGCATGTATTTGCATAAGAATCTACTTTGAGCACTTGCTAGAGCATCTTACTAGCTGCAAGATTAGTTCTCATAGTTAATGTTCAGTAAAGTAATCAGAGTGGTCGTGATCACAGTTTAAAGTAAATTTCTAGACCTCCAAGCCTCACAAAACCAATTTATTTTCAGAAAAATATATGTGAAGAGACTGCTCATAATGTACACAACAAAGGAGTGTTATCTGAGGGGATGTTAATTTCATTAATTAGGTAAAAGTGCTTCATGGTGTTATCAAATTTTTCACCTTGTCTGTCATGAAATCTAATCAGCTTCCTTTCTTTAGTGTTTATTTTTTTTCCCTATAAATGGAAAGTTCTCATTAATGGGAACCCTTTTTTTTTTTTTCCTGAGTTGTGGAATTGCACAGCAGTCAGCTCTTATTTTAACATCTTCATTGCTAGATTTGCACATGTAGCTTATCTAGAGCATTAGCATGAAACAAGAACAGACCCTATTGACCAAAGGCAGAATATTTGGGGAGGAAAAGAAGCCCTCAATAATGCCTCAGAATATAGTTATGCATTTTTATTAACACCTACTGTTGGAACCCTGGAAACTGGGTGTTTTGAACTTTCTGTGCTGTCAGGCACTGACTCCCAAAAGAACACTGCTTTTGACCTGAGGCCTTGGAGAAGGCTTCCAAAACTGAGTGATAGAACTAGAATCACAGGTGTGTAGTTTGAATAGAAGTGTGTAATATCACATGGTGAAAAATATTGAATTTGGAGGTTTTAGAATATGGCACTATATAAAAGGCAAGATGGAGGTTTTAGGGCAGAGATTTCTTACTTCTTCATCTTCCTCTTCATGTGTCTAGGTGGTACTTTTGTGAGTGGATAAAAAATGCTGCACTGCAGGTCATGAGTGTTTCGTTATTGCATCAAAAGTAAAATTAATTTAGGCGTTAGTTCTTAATTGGACAGTTTAGGTTTAAAAGACCTTGTGACGAGAGATACATTGCCATTCTGCCATTTTTAGCTTGTCAGCTAGAAGTGCTGTAGCACTCACTGTAACATAGATAAGAATTAATAAACATCTGAGCCCTAACACGACATTTTGTCTCTTGTGCATTCAATCCCAACTCTGGCAGAGAAGAAAAAAGAAGATAAAACATGATAAAATGGTGCCCTGTGTGAGGATCGAACTCACAACCTTCAGAACCTAGTACAATCAACCAGACTTTTTGTACAGTGGAAGGTGGTTTATCCAAGCAGTCATGCAGTTCTGTTACCTTCACTCATATGCTTTCCTACTTGTACATCCTTGGCCTGTTTGTTGTCTCCTGCTCTGGCTGCTCTAACAGCTCTGGTTCTCTGAAGGCAGCCTCCCTGTCAAGCTCCCTTGGAAACCTTGAGTTTCTGAGGGTCTTTCTCATGACCAAGATTTCACATCTACTGCAGTTTAACACTGGCCCTTCCAGCTGGAAACACTGCTCTGATCATTGGAGTGTGTTAGTCTGGAGCAAGGGAGCTGATGCAAAGTTCCACATACATCTCTGGACTTCTGGATGATGGTGATGTCAGGACACAATGACAAAGAAATAACTTTTCCTAGTTTATTTTGGGTGTGTATTTTTATTTGTCTTCCTAATCTGTATTAAAAATTCTTTGGGGGCAAGAAGAGGGCAACAACAGACATGTATCAGCAAGGAATTCAATGAGATATTGTAGCAAATTAGTTCATTACACATGTTTGCATCATTAAAATGGTAAAATACCAAGCTTGGCTGTAGAACATAGAAGTTAGTCTGAATGTATATGCAAGCTTGAGGGATTTGGTTCATTATCTTTTAGGTTTAACTGTTCATGTGAATTTTAGAAACTGCATAGTGAAATCGTTGCACATATCTGAATGATTGTGGGGTTTTTTTGTTGTTTTGTATGGGAAAAATTTCAATATTATCAGTTCTGTCACATGTATATTGTCTTGAATAATGATTTTTTTTCCTGTTTTTTTTTAAACTGACATAATGTCTTTTAAGCTTTTGTTATTTTTGTATATCATGGATCATATAGAAATGGCCTGCACTTGAAGTAAGCTCACGCTTCAATAGACAGGCACAATCAATGCTAAAATGCAAAATATTTTCACCTGTCTCCTTTGTAACATTTGCAAAAAGTATACTATGACACAAGTAGTTCAAGCTTCCCATTAAATATCATTATGCTTGCTCGAAATGAATGGGTTCTTCTGATCTGATGAAACTATGAGAGAGATTTATTCTCAGTGAGGAGTAAAGTTAATGGAAGAAGTGTTTGTTGAGACTATGTGATGCAAATGTACTGCATTTAGAGTTCATGTTGGCAGCTATTCAGATTCTTCCTTTCTTCTTGCAGGAGAGTCCTGGCAGTTGAAATATTTTGCATATCAAAAGTAAATTCTATTACATTAAACAATGTGGACTGAATGTTGCTGTCCATTAGGCCAAAGAAAGAAAGAAAGTATAAGTAATTTTATTTCCACAGAATTCCTCTGGATCTGTTCTAGCATTAATTAGATAGGATTTAGTCACTCGGGATACAGCCCAAATTTTGTCATGCATTAGCATTTTTCCAAGCTGTCAGTTTTACTCTTATTTGATTAGTTAAAAAATAGAAACAAACCCTTAATTTATTAAAATGTAACCAAATGCTCTTATCCTAGTACGTCTGGGGATCCTGCTTGTTTACTTAAAACCAAAACAAGTTCTTTCAATACACCTACAGAGAACTAAAAGTTCATTTTCACTGCATAATTGTAAGAAAGCAGGAGGAAGTGGCAGTGTTCTTTCATAGCCTCCTTTGCTGAACAGGATCTCTGATGCCACTGGATTGTGCTCTGGGATTCTAAGGAAGCACCTCCTCAGCCCTCAGGATAACTTGTAAACTCATTAAAGAGAGTTAGTATGTTCAGTTTGGATCAGGCTCTGAGCAGCCTGGTCTAGTGGAAGGTGTCCCTGCCCATGGCAGGGGTATTGGAACAAGATGAAATTTAAGGTCCTCTCCAACAACAACCACTTTATGATCTTTTGATTCAGTTGCCTGTAACCATTACAAATGTAAAAGATAAAATATTTCTTTATTTGAATTACAGGAAGAATCCTTGGAATGGATTACAAGTTTATTAATATCTCTTCATTTTTGGAGTACCTTGGAGTAGGTTAATACATCTAAGCATTCAAATAAGAATTTTTAATCATAAATATTTGAGCTTCCATTCTGTGTTACCAGACTCAGTGACACACTTGGTTAAATTCTGTCTCCTTGCAGGAGGCTGGATATCTGTCTGAGGATGAAAATCACTATGCTTAGATGTACAGTGAAGGACTTCACTGCTAAAGAAGATGAAATTCTTTTCCTGTGCCACAAGAATAGATGTTGTAAATGCTAACCAAACACAGTCCTAGGTCATAGAGCTACCAATGCAAGTCTTGTAGCAGCAGAGATGATCCCGTTTAACATTAGCTCTGCTTTGGAGTGATGGTGGTTGTGTCCATGTTTCAGTGACTGCAGAAACCAGTCTAACCTGCTGCAGCATTCACAGGGTTGTAGGTACTTAGTAAGAAGATTTATTTGAAATCCACTGAATTATTGTAAAGACAATGCAGGATCACAAACAAAGAGCAAAAAAAAAGAGTACTGTGGAATCCACTTAGTGTGGATGCCAACCTTCCCAAAGTCATTCCAAAAATAAAAGAGACTCTAACAGGCTTGTGAAAGAGACCCTGACAAACTTTGGTCTGGTTTTTATATACTGAGAGCTAGAATGTGCAATTCTGCTACAAATTCCTTCTGCATATCTTTGAATATGGTGCAAAATCTTTTGCTACACATTGTAGAAAGTTGTGTTGTTCTGAATGTTGAATCCTTTATGATATTTTTGCTATGATAGAGCCCCTGTTGTTGATTATTTTATAACTGAATGGTCTCTACATGAGAAAAAAAGAAAAGCAAAATTGATTGCATCTTAATCCACAATAAGATAAATATAGAAGTGAAANTTAATCCACAATAAGATAAAAATAGAAGTGAAAATTTCTAATGAAAAATTACACTGCAACAATATGCAAGGTATAAAATTAAATATTTCTCCTTAATTCTCAGCCATCTACAGTTACTCTTACAAAGTAAGGCATAACAGTGGTTAAGATTTAACAAGTTAGTCACCTCCTCCATCTTTTCTTTTATCTTTTTAGGAACTCAGATGGCCAGAAGTATAACTGCAAGAACTCAAAAAATTCCTCCCCACCTTTTTTTATGGCTTTGTATCTTGAACAATACCAGTCTCCATTCAGTCTTTCTTTTTCCATTTTATGTCTTCTTAAATCCTTGTCCTTCAATTCCATTGCAATTTGTTTTCTCATCTCATAATCAGCTCTCCCTGTTCAGTTACTCTTCCCAAGTCCCTTCATGTTTTATCTTTTTCTGATCTGTCCTGCTGTTCTGGTCCTTTGTGGTGTCTAAAGGAACGAACCGCAGAACATCCTTTGTCAGGCTTTAATTTGATTCTTATCTAATCACGGATTTTATTTTAAAATTTACATAGAAACATGTTTGGTTGGCTATACTTTATGAACTGAGATAAATAAATTCACTTTGCAGCATGCTGTGTGAGCAGAACAAAGGAACAGTTGCAAAGATAAATGCACCAAAGGCTCTTCATGAGCCCCAGTTTAAAAGTCGGTTTCTCCGGCGGCGCAACAGGACGCCCGAACTCAATCAAAACATGTGTCAGGCTGCACAGTTGACATTTCAACACTAGAAAGAGCTTGCTCTGGTGCTAACACACAGAAAATGGATTATGTCATGTCACCAGTGGAACGTGCAGCTGAGTGAGAGTTTGATTGCATCCTGTAATAAATCTGGTAGTGAATTGACTTTCAAAGTCAATACTGATGTGCAAATTAGTAATTCTCAGCTGAAGGCATGGGGGCTGCTGCTATACAGAGCTTCTTAACTAGTTCTCCTTCCTTTACACATAAGACTTTTAGAAATAAGATGACTCCATTAGCTGAAATTACCCTGTTTTCTGTGGAAAGCAGTAAATACTACCTTGTGAGTAAATCATGGACTTATAACAATCCATCACATTGCAGGTAGGAGAAAAGAATCTCTTCTAGGTGGAAGCAGTTGTTTGAAACGGGAATCCTGTTGAGTCTTTAACTGTAAATGTTTTATAATGTTTTATAGCCTGGTTTTATCTCCTCACTGCTTTCTCCTCCATCTTCCCCTCTCTGCACACACATCAGCACTGGCAGTGACATAAACACACAGCTGTTACTGGGCAGGGGCTGTTTCAACCAGTTGTTAACAGGGGATCAAGTCATAAATCAGGAAATAAAAGTTGGGGGAAGAGATACATTCTTGTTCTGGAAAACAAGAAACCCAAGCAAACAAAATTCCCCAGGTGGGGAATCCACCTACTCAGATTTCAGGTGTCTGTTTGGAAGGTCACCTTATAAATGTGAAGTGCCTTTAGAATATGATGTGTCAGCTGTTGTGACTCAGGAAATGTATAGTCTTTTTCTGAATAAAATATTTGGAAAATATAAGCCCCCTTAAAGCCTGTATGATCAAGATAACCTTTAGAATCCACTCAGGTCTGAATGAAAGATAAAATCACCAGCACTTCTCCCAGTGCAGAATTTAAAGAAACCCAGCACTGCATTAGAAAGTTCACTTAGAAAAAAAAGCACTTTTATTTTTTTACATCAATGCTTGTTTATGATTAGTCAAGCTGAGATTTATATTTACTTCAGTAATAGCTATTTGAATCATCCTATTATCCTGAAAAGAGGTCTAAAATGGTCTGATACAATATTTTTGAATTGCTTAAATGGTGTGTTATAGATGGTAATTTCTGAGGGAATATTTTCAGTGCACCTCCATTAACATTTAGATTTAAAATGTGCAGGATGCAAGATTTTATGCCATTTTAAGGAATATAAAATAAGATTATAATTGAACTTACACAATTCTTTTTCCTTTTCCAACCAGGCTTGAATTTGATCTTTCTGAAAAGCATAAAGTGCAAAAATTATAATTTTTGAGCAACAGAGCGGTAAGCAGAGTTCTTTTGGAGCTCCTTTATGGTGAGAAAGGACACCTCTTGTGCTTCACATGGTAGCAAAAACTTACTTCCTGTACATAATTTTGAAAAATATATTTATGGTTAGTAGATCTGGGAAATTTAGAGCCAGTTGTAATTCTCATGTCTCCAAATCTGTGTCCCCTTTTAGACATTCATGTTTGGAGGCTATTTGCTTGAGAGTAGAAAAACCAGAAAGTATTAATTGATTCTGTATATCTTAGCTCTCTTTTAATATTTGTTCTGAATGTTCTGGAGTTTCCTCTCGTCACTGATCTCTTAACTTTTGAACAGAGCCCAGGACAAAAATTGGCCATACATACAGAGCTCCATCTGATGACCATCAAAGACATGATATATATTTAATAATTAGTGTCTGCTTTGACATAGATCTGCTTGAAATTCAAGCTTTCAGTAAGATTTATTTAAAGTTTAAATGAGTTGAAATGCCCTCCTATCCCCCAATATTTTTCCATCATTTTAACTGTCTCAGTTTAGCTGTTGTATATGATGAAGAGGGAGAAGAGAGTCATTGGTAGGGCAATCCTTGACACCTTACTGGTGTTTGTGTAACTCTTAGTGTAAGGAGTCTATTTTGACTGATATAATGAAATCAGCACTTTTGAAGTGCTCTTATGTGCCCACAGGGAGCAAATAAGTGTGTACTGTAGGCCTGGCTCATAATTCCTATAACCACAAAATTCTTTTGTCCTGGTACAGCTCAACGTGATTACTCAGTGTGGTTGAAATAACTGAGTCTTACTTTGTTTTTCGTGCTCTGGAGGGAAGAATAAGAAGACTGCATTTTGGCACTTCACTGTAGATGCAGTCATCCAACAAGCTCCAGACAAAAACAAGCTGGATTTTTTTTTCCAAATAAATAAATTCTGAAGTGGATATGCATTTTCATTATTTTAAGAATATTAATATTACTATTAATTACTATTAATATTTAAAATCTTAATGAACTGTATTACTTTTTAGTATAATAGAAGAACAGTGAATACAAATATCTGGGGTCTTGGAGAATATTAATAACTGTTATCACGCAGCATAGGACACCACCAAGAATTAATATTGATAGAGAGTCAACCACATCAAGCATGGATCATGTTAGTGGGCTCCCCTCTGGGTAGAGCAGAGTGCACAGGAGTCAGGGACACTGGGAGACACACAAGGGGCCACAGCAACACAAGCCTGAGCCTGTGCATGGAGCTGTGCTTAACTGCAAGCAAATAGAAATTAGATTTCTCTGCCACTTGCTACATGAGCTCACCTGTCTCAGGAGAAACCTGAGAAAATTTTTATGTCACTTGAAGTGTATTTATCCATACTAATTCAGAGAAAGAAGCCATAAGCATCTCCATAAGTTTCATACCAATAACTCCCTAACCTATTCAAACTCAATAAACTATTTCCTGGAGGTACGTGTGAAATATGCTGGGAACTTAATGATTAGCTGCAGAAGAAACAATGAAGAACTGAATTCCAATTTTAATTGAAATCCTTTTGATTTATTTTAAAATAAAAGAACTTTCCATTTCTATTTACATTTTCTGTTTACAATTTTAGTAACGTGCTCTTTTCTGACACCATAACATTTTGAGGTCAGACAAAAGTAATTCAGACACTTCTATGTAAACCTGAGGTCAGTTGTGTGTCTGATAGAAATGTTTTGTTTCCAACAGAGAACTTAGCAACAGCACTTCCCAACATCTTCCTTCTACATTTCCCTCTGGGGCAACAAAGGAGTGGCCTCTTCATCGTATTCACAGGAAGGGGTTTGTCAGGATCTCTGTGATATCTGCTTTCCTTCCTCACTATGTTCAAGTCTTTATACAAAATACTTTCAGGGATCCATGGTACCCTACTTTATCCCTCTTGAAATTTTTTTTTTACTAAGTTTCCCCACAATATTATTTGTTTCAATCTCTGGGGGATTTTATTGTTGCGGCTTTTTTTTCCTCCGTCACAATCTGGGAAGGGCTTTTAACATTAGGATTTTAAACCCCTCTTTTTCCAAAGAAAAACTGCCAGAGAAGGCATTCTGTGGAGACATCGTCCACAGTTTAATTTTATCTTGAGCATATTAAGATTTGATGACTGGAGCCTTAAAATTAACTGAAGTCAGGAACTAAGTGGAGTAGAATCACTGTAGGCACCCTAAATATTCAGTGAACAGAAAGAAGGGAAATAGATGAGTATGATTTTCCCCTGTGGTGGGAGGATTAGGAATGGGGCTACTCTTCTATCTTCAGTGCTTCTTCAGTGCTTCACAGAAATTGCTAGAATCAGGTGTATTTAATCTGGTCCATTTAATCTGCTCCAATACTGCCAGAAATATTCTTGTATTACTACCATGGTTAACTGGTTTCACGGCTAGAAAATTATGAATTCTCTCTGCATTAAGCACTCCATTGCTATGAGAACTTATGATTTGCTGTACTAGGCAAAATGGATGCTCTTTTCTTTTAAACTGAATATATTATGGGTAATTAAACCCCTGAATGTTAATCTGCTATAACGTGGAGTGAACTTGATAATAAAAGAACCCATTTATTTCAAAGTCTGTCATTCTAAAGAAGGGATGAAATATGCTTTTAATATAAAACAATATTTCAATTAAAGTGCTCAAATGCTGTAGTTATGCACCTCTTAAAAATTCTAAGAATTTTAGCATGGATTGTGTTTGTACTCAATTTTTTTCCTCCTGTGGGGTCTTTTCTCACTCTTTCAGCCTCACTGGTGCCTTTTCCAGGTTTCTGCTGTTCATAATGTTCATACTATGAATTCTGAGTGAGTTTGGCTGACAAATGTCCCATGGGCTCCCAGCAGAGGCTCTCTCCTTTCCTGAGCCCACCCGGAGCAGAGACTGCTGCAGCAGGGGAGGAGGAGTGGGGGTCCTGGTGCTGCCAGCCCAGCTAAAGGATCTTGGATGTGCAGGAGCAGAAATGGGTGTAGGGACAGTCCAAAAGGTTTGTGCAGGGTGTGGATGTTAGCACCTTATGACCAGATATGAATTTGGGCAATAGGTGTTAAATTAGCTTATAACCACTCTGAGTTTAAGGGAAGACTGGGAAACATTTAAGTAGAGGGCATATGTGCACAGGGTCACACTACTGAAATATTTACTCCCTATTTTACCTGTCAATATTCCCAGTTATGTAGCAAATTTTGTTCCAGGACTAATAATTCTTCTAACAAAAATGGATTTTGCGTGGCAATTATTTTTGAACTGTTGTAGGTGTAACTGTTAATGAAATTCAGTCTTTTGTATCTGCAGCCACCTTCTCCTTGCCTCCCCAAGAGTTTGCTACTTAAGAGCTTGACAACTCAAACAAATTTAATTGCAGTGCCTTTTTCTTTCTTATTTCATGCTAAGCATGGGCTCACAAGACAGTACAGAGATGTAAGACAAGAATTCCTCTCTCTGTTTCCCTCAGTGACTCGAGGGAAATGCAGCAAACCCTGAGTTCAATTTTGTACCCAGGCAATGAGAACCTGCCCCACCTGCCCACCTGTCTTTCAGTGCTGTAATGTGAAGCATTTAGGTACTGACAGTTTTTTTCAATTTGGAAAATTTGGGATTAATTCTATCCCTTTTACACCTCTTGATGCTCTCTCTCATTTGTAGGTACCCCAACTAAAAGAACAGGGGGTACACATAAGAGTAGTTCTCCAGATGCTGCTTGTTTTATTAATAACTACAACTACACTTCTTGATTTTGCTAGAAGAAAGGAAACTGCAACTGCTTGGACTTGAATTTTCTTTATAGTCTCCTTGTAATTTTGAACGTGCTTCCTGAGAAAATCAGAAATTTTACATGGCATATTGGCTTTTGAAATACACAGATTATAGGAATCCAAAATGTCCAGTGTGAGCATTCCAAACCAAGAAGCTGAAACAGGTAATTTTGACAGGTCCCTTTTCACCAGCATTAGAGAGCACTGCCAAATCCTGACCTCAGGCATCTTGTACTCTAGAGCAGTGACTGTGGGACTCTAAGCACTCAGTTGCAGTGGTGCTCTGGTGCAAACTTGCCATTGTAATGCAGCTTTGTCAGCCTTTCCACTTATTCACTCAGTGTACAGTGAACAAACATGTCTGTGCTGCGATACCAGCACAAGCCCTCCCAAAATATGTGCATTGTAACCTTTTTTTCTATTTGTACTGCTGTTCCATACAGTGCTGTGTCAGCAGCCAGCACACCATGTGTGTGTCCTGTGACTTTGTTGGTCAGATAGAAAAATCTGCTTTGATCTCATTCCCAGCTGTTGTATAAATTGGCTGCTCCTGGAATATAATGGGACTGGTTTATGTTTCGTATCATTTAATGTATTGGAATTACTACCAGAAATAACTATGTTAAATAACTTGAAATTATTAATTCTTCCTTCTGTGGAAGAATGGCACCACTGAGAAGTTTCTCAGTTTCACACAAGAGTTTAATTCCCTGGATTTATGGCCACTGAATATATCCAAGGGCACAAAAGCTTTGATTCCTAGTTACTCTCAGAGTAGGATGGAAGGCTTTGAACATGGATGTGCTCTGAGTCTTGGGGTGCCTGCTACCTGAGTGTCTGGGGCTGTGATGAGACACAAAACTCTCAATATGCTATAATATTATAGCCTTGCAAACCCTAAAGAAAATGAAAGCTAATAATCCTAAATCAACAAAACTTCCATTCTGGTCATCAAATTATACACATCATGGATAGCCACGCTCACAAAATGCCAAGAGACTCTTAGATTTCCTGATCAGCAATACAGAGTTAGAATTGAGCTAATAGAATAGTCCATTCAATTAAAACAATAAGGAAAATAATATAAAATTCTGCCCCTCTCATTTTTTCAGAAGCTGCTGTTGAGTCTTCTGCAAACAAATTTCTGTACTGCTCACATTAAGTCTCCTGAAGTTCCCAACAGCTTTCAAACCTGTTTTTCGCCTGTTATAGAGTTACTCAGGTTGCCCTCACAGGCTCACTCTCATGCCACAGACTGGCTGGTGAGATGTCTGTGTGGCAGATCTGGTTCAGCACACCACAGCAGCTACCTGGGTGCACACACAGCAATCCAGTTCCTTCCCGAATTTTCCCTCCTTCAGCTTGGGCTTTTCCCATCAAATCCCACACACACTGAACAGCACAAATTGTGGGGCTGCTCATTGAAAATACTGTTGTTTGTTCTGCCTGACTGAATGAGTGTTACAGTAAAAGTAAACTTCCCTACCAAAATAGAAAGCTTCCATTTTTATCTAAAGGCATCACCGTGTCACTCTCAAATCAACTAGTTTCTCTGATTTTTCTGAAGTCATGGCTAAACTTAAGATCTTAGATTGTTTGAATGTATCCACTGTACATCAGCCTCATGGCTCATAAAGGGGGCTTACAGGAAAGCTGGAGAGGGACTTTTGACAAGGGCATCTAGGGATAGCACTTTAAACAGACAAGCGCC